>CAUYLG010030502.1:0-87046 GCA_963573385.1 Cacajao melanocephalus
CCCCACCCGCCTGGGCACACGTGGGTGTGACCCGCCATCATAAAAAAAAAAAAAAAAAAAAAAAAAAAAAAAAAAAGCTTCTGCGCAACAAAGGAAAACAATCAACAAAGTGAAAAGACAACCACAGAATGGGAGAAAATGTCTGCAAACTAACCATCTGACAAGGGATTAATAACCAGAATATATAAAGAGCTTAAACAACTCTATAGGAAAAAATCTAATATAATAATCTGATCAGAAAATGGGCAAAAGATATAAACAGACATTTCTCAAAAGAAAACATACAAATGGCAAACAGGTATATGAAAAGGTGCTCAACATCACTGATCATCAGAGAAATGCAAATCAAAACTACAATGAGATATCATCTCACCCCAGTTAAATGGCTTATATCCAAAAGACAGACAATAACAAATGCTGGTGAGGATGTGGAGCAAAGGGAACACTTGTACACTGTTGGTGGAAATCTAAATTAGTACAATCACTATGAAGAACAGTATGGAGGTTCTTCAAAAAACTAAAAATAGAGCTACCTTAGGATCTGGCACTCCCACTGCTGGGTATATACACAAAAGAAAGGAAATCAGCATATCAAAGAGAGATTATCTATACTCCTATGTTTATTGCAGCACTGATCACAATAGCCAAGATTTGGAAGCAACCTAAATATCCATCAACAGATGAATGAATAAAGAAAAAATGTGGTACTTATACACAATGGAGTATTATTCAGCTATAAAAAAGAATGAGATCCTGCCATTGCAACAACCTGGATGGAACTGGAGATCATTATGACAGGTGAAATAAGCCAGGCACAGAAAGACAAACCATTACTTGTTCTCACTTATTTATGGGATCTAAAAATCAAAACAATTAAACTCCTGGACACAGAGAGTAAAAGGATGATTACCAAAGGCTGGGAAGGATAGTGGTGAGATGGGAAGTCGGGAGGGAATGGTTAATGGGTACAAAAAGTTAGAAAGAATGAGTGAGACCTAGTATTTGACAGCACAACAGGGTGTCTATAGCCAATAATAATTTAATTGGACATTTAAAACTAAAAGAATATAATTGGATTGTTTGTAACACGAAGAATGAATGCTTGAGGGGATAGATATACCCTCAATAAAATAAATAAACAGAAACAGGAGGTAGATTGGTCCATAGACTGAAGTTTAGAGACTCCTGTTCAATAGGAAGAACTAAATACCATACCTGACAAACTTAAACAAGGTATCATTACTACAGAGTCTTGAGAAAAAAGATTTTTCTTTATAAGATGCTAATTCCTTAAACAAAATAGCGGACACCAGAATTCCTGAAGGAGTACCTTAAAGATCCACACAACCACAGCTTTTTGAAAGGACCAGGGCTATGTCTACAATGAAAGGAGAAATAGACACAGCTTCCATGACGCCTGAACTGGCTTAAACGATAGAAGAAATGAATAGTGTCTGACTGGCACACATCTGCCTGGCCAGGGCCTCACTCCCACACTCCCTCTGTTTTCCCAAAAGGATTCCCCACTCTGCAAATGGCTAGTATCTAACCATCAGGGCTTAATCCTAAGCAAAATACCGAACTAGCTGTTTTGTCCTTACTGGCCTGCTATCTGCAAAGCTATCCATCTGTCTGCCCTACCTTCAACCTTTCCTTTCAAATATAGTACTAATCAATCTTTCCTTCCTCTAGCCTATACAAAGTCACAAGTTTATGTCAATTTTATTAAAGCTGTAACAACAAAAAAAAGTCTGATTAACTTAAACTAAATAAAATGTTAATGGTTGAAACTACAGTTCCCCACAAAACATCTTCACTTGATAGTTACCTTCAATATTTTGACTGGCAACATAGAAGTTTCAACCACAGTAAGAGATATTTTTGAGCAGAAAGAGCTTTCTATGCCCCTCAAATCACACCTAAGACCTACCAGGTGACAAAAATTCATTTATAAACTAAAAAGTTTAGATGAAGTATTTAGTTTACTATGAACGGATGATATACTGGCAAACTTACTAGATGGAGGGCTTTGAGCCAGCTACTTATGTATCAGGTCCTAATCTATAAAGCGGCACACCCTGCAGTTGTAGGGATGAGGGGTAAAGTTCATAAGCTATTTCCAGGATGATGATAAACAAAGATATATTAGAAAACGTTCAGAATTCATCTGTAGAACATGTGGGAGAAGGCTTTAAAATAATAGCATTTCTGCTTATTTTATAAATAAGGGAAAAGGAGAAAAAAGAAACATGCACAAAGAGATTCTTTTAGTTGTGCAGGTAGAGACAGTCTGTGTGTGTGCCTGTCTCTGTCTCTCTGTCTCTCTCTCTCTCTCTCTCTCTCTCTCTCTCACACACACACACACACACAAACATGCACATAGGAACCTACGATGGTAACCCGCCACAAAGAACTTGACCTGGTGTATGCTAGAAAACATCACCCTCTAGTGACAGCTAGTGAATTTGCTGCTTGTTCAATTAGCAAGAATTCACATTTAAACTCTTCTATCCAAAAAAAGGCTTTAAAAAAAGTCTTCAGAAATGCAATAATCATTACAATCACGTGTTGCTATGGTGGGGCTAGGAACATGAATTCCTTGAAGTTACACAAAAACTATGCATGTGCCTTTGTGCATTTTTTCTATGAAGGTCATAAGTGTTAAGAGTCTCAAAGTGGTCTGTGACTTAAAAAAAAAAAAAAGTCAAATTAAGATGTTTCAACCAGGCACAATGACTCACATCTGTAATCCCAGCACTTTTGGAGGCTGAGGCAGGCAGATCACCTGAGGTCAGGAGTTCGAGATCAGCCTGACCAACAGGGAGAAACCCTGCCTCTACTAAAAATACAAAAATTATCTGGGTGTGGTGGTGCATGCCTATAATCCCAGCTTCTCAGGAGGCTAAGGCAGGAGAATCGTTTGAACCCAGGAGGCGGAGGTTGCAGTGAGTGGGCAAAAAGAGCAAAACTCTGTCTCAAAAAAAAAAAAAAGTTTAGTAGGGAAATTAATGAACCTACAAATAGGTACAAATACTTCAAGAGCCTATTTCCTCAACATGCCCTTTCTTTATGTATACTCTTAATGGGGAATGTAAAATCTGAGACCTAACAATTCCATTGATTTGTTCTGTAAATCATTTCACATTTATGTTAATCTTTCTAAAAGTGTGTTCCCATTTTCCTCACCTCTTATTTTTAAAATGTTGTCATCATTTTTAAAATATATATCATCAGGCTCCTGAGCCATTCTCTGGCTTTTCTGTCCCTTCCACAACTGCAGCGTGACCTCCAGCTTATCTTCCACAGACCCTTCCATTTCCTCCTTTGTAAATCAAAGACAGCATATGCTCATTTACCTCACACTCTTTTGTAAGAATTACAAATTAATTGTTATTAATACTAATGGCATTAATTATGATTAATTAGAAATAAGCTGAGAAAGATAAAGTATTATTCAAATGTTGGCTGCTGAATGTCTACTGGGACACTGGAAGTCAAAACAGTATCAGGTCTTTCTATGTCTGTGGTAGAAAGCCAAAGCCTGGACACACATTCTCTTAGTAGTTTTTGGTCACTTCTGCAAGTGAATACAAGGAGACTGTGCCTTACTCCTGATCTTTGTTCTCAGGGAGCCACTCCAGGTTAAGCCTTCCACCTACCAGAGATAACCTCAGGTTTTCCTCAAGCCTCCAGATCTTATTTGACATTTTATTATAGGTAGCAATTTCCTGTATACTTAATACTATTGAACTGTTCAGTTTAAAAATGATTAAGATGGTAGATTTTATGTGTTTTTTACCACAACAAAAAAATGAGGCTCCAAATGAGCTACAAAATGAGGGCCCTGAAAGATTATAAAGGACTCTATTTCTAATCCTTTTCACTTTTCAGATGAAGGAACAGAATTAAAGTCCCATAGCTGAGACCCAAGAGCAGGACCTGGGGGGGTACACTGATTCCTAGTACATGGTTGACTACAAAACAACAACAACAACAACAACAAAATAAACCAAGTATAATGGGAAAAACTGAAGAAAGTGGTTAAGTGGGACAAAGACAACAAAGTAGGCAGAATCACAATAAGAAAGAAGACCAAGGGAAAATTTCAAGAACTTTTTTTTAAAGTAAGAAAGCATGGAGGAAATGACTGAATATTTTATAAATATAAGATCGTCCTTGTTTTGCTGGAATAGCAATCTGAAACCATCATTTATCTTGTTCCGGGTGGAGCTGAGGTCTGGGAATTCCCATATAAGGTAGTTTGTTCAGGTTTACTTTCTCAAGCAGACATCATACCTCTCCATCCAAAAAAGGCACTGGAAAAAAAGATTCTTTGGGAACGACATCCACACATACATTAAAGGCTGTGGTTTCCACTCCTAATGGTTAGTAGATTTGCCAAGATAGCCTCCTCCCAACCCCGCCCAAATATGGTTCAGCATCTAGCAGTCAACACCACAGAGCCTTCCTGTGGTCTCGACTGGCAGTGGTGATAAAGGTGGCATGACCTTACTGCTCTCCACAAATAGCCCAATAATGTCCTCTTATGATATGGTCACATTCTTTCCTTTAACAGCAGCCCTGCTTTTACGTATGCTACCTTCCTTCCAAAGAGCTTTCCATCTCAGGTGAAGCTGCTTTCTCACCCCACGATAATTTCTCTCAATGGCTTCAAGGCAGGGCCTCTACCTTCGATTTTTTTTTTTTTTTTTTTTTTTAGGATGAGTCTCTCTACGTTTTTCTTAGAGCTATGCTTGTCCACTTCAGTAGCCAGTAACCACATGCAGCAACTTGAAATGTGGCTAGTCCGAATTCAGATGGATTTTAAATATAAAGTACACAGTGGAGTCTCTTGGTAATTTTACAATGCTGATGACATGATATGTATATAGCTTGGACATGATGACAGTCTGATATACTGGGTTAAATTAAAGGTATTATTAAAATTAATTGTCCTTATCTCTTTTTGCCCGTTGTAAATGGCTACTAGAAAATCTTAAACTACATATGGGGCTCACATTATATTTCTACAGGATAGCACCATTATAGATAATAATAATAAACCCTTTTTACTGAATAAAGACATGTAGCCCAAAAGACTTTGAGGATGAGGCTCTGAAAACTCAGGCAGACCCTGCCCAAACTCAGTAGAAAGAAACCCTGGAATCCTTTCATTTCAAACCATCTCTTATCAGCCAGGTAACTTTCTTCATTTGCAGGTAAGATTCTTCATCTATAATGTAGAAAAAATAAACCCCTCTCACAGACTGTTAAGGACCGAGAACACAAAGAAAGCATTTTAGCATTCAGCAACACATGGTATGTTCTCAGTAAATGTCACTTCCCTTTCTGTGGATGCATTCAGTAGTTGGTTTAGTCATCTTGGGGTTAGTCATGGAATGTCTGGATTCCAATCCTCTTTGTTCCTTCTCCATTCTAATCACTTCCACAGAATTCACCACAACTTACCAGGCAGGGATATGTGGTGAACTTCCTAAACAAAAGCTACCCTTCCCCACAGCTGCATTTTTTATTCCTACCACTTGTCGACCATATCCTTCCCACCTCTTCTCTGCTGGTCCCTGCACTAATAAATTATTATAATTAATCTCAATATTCTGGTTGCTGCTCATTTTCTCCTTAGGACTGTTACCAATAGCTCATTGCTACTGCCTGAATTTAAAGAGAGCTTTGTTACTATTCTAGCTATTTCATGTGTGAATACTTCTTTCCCCTCAAGTGCATGGATATCCTTTACTTACCACTAGGGTCTCACCAGATATGTAATGACTGAAGGATTCTATAATGGTCCTAGAAATAAGTAAAATAAAACTGAATGTTGACTTAATTATTAACCAGGCCAATCAGGATTACAGGAATGAAAAGTACCTTTTATGACTATGAAATCACGTCTGACTTGGCAGTCTGGTGTTTATTTCTAGCTGGCTTGTCTGTGGAAAATTCATTTTATTATTTCTTTCCAGCTATTGCTAGCAGTTTGCTGGGCTGGCAGCCCTGACAGTTGAATTCCCCCCACGGATGATGCTATTTTCTCATTCCCCACCCAAACTTTCCCAAATACTTGGCACTTTTTAGTATTATACAGGTGCTAATTGTTCTGAAAATCTGGCTTAAATTAAAATTTATTGTAAATTGATGTAATCTAGTATCTGGATGTCATTCTGCCTCTATGTCCCTTTTCACAAAGACAGCAACTCCAGGTCTGGGTAGCTTGAGAGTAGGGAAGAAGGAGTAACTCCTGCAAGACTTCTTCCCCAGCATTCCTTTATAGAAGGCAAGGGGTGAGAAGGAAAGAATTAGTGAGGGAAAGAAAAGGCAGTAGAAGGGGAGAAGATTTAAAAAGGAAAAAAACAAAAGAAAGAGAAGAATGGCTTTCTTCACAGTAGCAGTCAGACTGTGGGAGGCTTGGATGAGGTTTGCAAATGTTTGGAAGTGTAGAAAAACTATGAGACTACCAGACACTAAAGTGAATTTGGTTGCTTTCAACCCTGAACTCTAGTAGTTCTGGATCTTAAAGGAGCTATGCATAAATGATGCAGAGTAAACTAAAAAACAAAGGCAGAGAATAATTGGCAGTCCCTCAAAAAGTTAAACATAGAATTACCACATGCAATTCCAGTTCTGGGTATATATCCGAAAGAATTGAAAACAAGGATGCAAACAGGTATGTGTATACCCATGTTCACAGCAGCATTATCCATAATAGTCAAGGTATGGAAACAACCCAAGTGTCCTTCACAGGTGAATGTTATATGTATTTTACTATTAATACAATACAAAGAGGAACATTTGTTGGCCTTCTAGGTCCCACCAAATATCAAGCTAGGATCCTTTTGTATACACTATCTCAACTAGTCCTCACTACTTATAGATTAAATACTATTGCCATTTACAGATAAGGAATCTGCAACTCAGATATTAAATAATAGGTTCGAAATCACATGAATGGCAGAAGTAAAATTTAAACATGGTCTTTCAACTATACCACAGTATTTCAAGGATAAATAGGCTCATGAATAAAGAAAAAGTGAGAAAAGTATATGCTCCTTGTGGTCTGAAACTGTTAAATAAGCGACAAGAAAGATTATAAACAGCTGAACCCAAAGAACTAGGTAGTTTAAATGTCCTCCCAGGCTGCAAACAAACTTTCTTTTAGCATAATACATTTTAAACCCTATAAATATACTGCCAAGGAAATCTCTGCCTCTTCTCCCCACCCCCTTCTGCAAAATTGGTAAGTTAATTTTTCAATTTTTCATATTCTGTATGTCCTTAACCAAACTATCATCTGGGCTGATAAAGTATCCTTTTCTCCCAACAATATTACCATACATTTGTGGCAACATTTGGGGTATAAAATACCTCCCCACATGCCACTTCACTAAATTTAATCAAGCACTCTAGAGGACATCAACATTTCATTTTGTAACTATTCTGACAAACTGTGCTCCAGAAGTGACACGCTGACTGAGAGCTAAACACTGCTCCTGTATATCTCTTTCTACTGAGACTAATGGGTCAATCAACATATTGCTAACTTTTGGGCAAGACCCAATTTAAAATAACTGTAAGTCTCTGCATTAAAAAAATAAAACTAGGCTGGGCACGGTGGCTCACGCCTGTAATCCCAGCACTTTGGGAGGCGGGTGGATCACCTGAGGCTGAGGCAAGTGGATCATCTGAAGTCAGGAGTGCGAGACCAGCCTGGCCAGCATGGTGAAACCCTGTCTCTACTAAAAATACAAAAATTAACTGGGCATGGTAGTATGTGCCTGTAATCCCAGCTACTCGGGAGGCTGAGGCAGGAGAATCGCTTGAACCCATGAGGCAGAAGTTGCAGTGATGCAGTGAGCCAAGATCATGCCACTGCACTTCAGCCTGGATGACAGAGCGAGACTCCATCTCAAAAAAAAAAAAAAAAAAAAAAACTTAAACATTTTTAAAATTTCCCTGAAAGGGCCAAGCATGGTGGCTCAAGCCTGTAATCTCGGCACTTTGGGAGGCCAAGGCAGGTCTTGAGGCCAAGACAAGCCTGGGCAACATAGTGAGAGTCTGTTTCTACAAAAATCTAAAAAATTAGCCAGGCATGGTGGTGTGTGCCTGTAGTCCCAGATATTTGGGAGGCTGGGATAAGAGAATCGCTTGAGCCCAGGAGGTCAAGGCTGCACTGAGCCATGATCACGCCAGTGCACTCCAGCCTGAGTGACAAGAGCAAGACCTTGTCAATCAATCAATCAATCAATTTTTTTTTTAAGTTTCATTGAAGGCTTCCTCTTTTCTCTCAGAACTCTCGGAACTGCTGACCTCAAGAAACTATCAATGAGACTTCAGACTCCTTCCCACCCCTCTGACAAGGCCCAGGTTCAGGCCCCACCACATCATTTGCTCAGTTCTTGGCTACAGGATGGTCATACATCTGGACTTACCAACAGAAACCACTTCTCAGTCATCTTTGTGTCCCCAGAACCTAACACAGTGCTTAGCATGGGCAAACACTCAAATGTCAACTGAAAGAAGGACTCACTGACCCACCTTTTTGTATGGTATTACCATCTTGCTTTTTTAGTCCTTCTAATCCATTCTCTACACTGTAATATTAGCAAATCACTTCACGGCAACATCATAGTTGCTGCCCTAATGTCCCCAAACTTAACACTGCATTCAAGACCAATACTCCACATACACCCTTCCTCCCTGCCATTCTTATCCTTCAAACATTCCAGTACAGATCATTTTTGAATTTCATTGAATCAACACTTGTTTATTGAGCATTTACAGCTCTGGGCACTGGGAATACAGGGATGAACAAGGGAAACAAAGCCTCTGCTTTAACAAATCTTCCAGGCTAATGAGGAAAACATAGCACAGAAAGGAATAGGGCAGGGCATAGATCCAGAAAGATGCAAAGGTAATGGAGGCTTCTGAACAGAGAAGTAACATTGACCTGAAACCTTTGCTCAAGCTGTTGCCAGCTCTGCCTAGAACAAGACTCTTTTCCATCATTTGTCAAGTTCTTCAAAGCCCAACTCAAAAGTTATTACCTCCATGGTGCCATCTCTTAGAATTACAGAGGGATCCCCCCTCTTTTTGATTAGCCTCAAAAACTTGACACTACTTGTGATGGCCTGATATTTAGTTGTTTTTGTATATTTTTTTAAAACACCAAGTATGTTCATTCAGAATATTTTATTCTATTTTCATTCTATCAGCTGTGCACAGTGCCTTGTTGTTTGCAAACTAAAGTTATGTACCCTTTTTATCAACTGAAAGACCAAATTAAAATGATCTTCCTCTTTTTAACGTTTTCTTTCCTATCCATGAAAAACACTTCCGTTCTCCTGTTCATTATAACTATTCCTTATTTCCTGATTATGTGTGTGAATGTGTACATATACACACGTGTACTTACACAGGACATACATCTATATAAGAGAATTCCCTTACACATGCAATCGGTATCTCTTTTAATGTTATCATGTTCTTGAAGATTAACTGTAAAATCAATGCTTTGGCAAATACATTTAAATCTCTAAGAAGTCCACTGTGTAAGGCAAGTCACGTAGTAAAGTAAGATTATTTTGTGGGTAAATAATCACCCCTTAATAAATGTTTTCCAAATGTAGGTCTGAGGCATTAGAGTTCCTTTAAGAATGGCCTGCTGGGGGAAATTCCACCCAACAGCAACAGAATACATATTCTTCTCAAGTGCACATGGAACATTCTCCAGGACAGGTCAAGAAGACTGATACTATATCAGGTGCCTTTTCTGACCACAATGGTATGAAACCAGAACAGTTTCTATAATAACAGGAGGACATGGAAAATTAACAAATATGTGGAAGTTAAACAATATGCTCCTAAACAACTACTGAGTCAAAGAAAAAATTAAAGGGGAAATATAAAAATATCTTGTGATAAATGAAAATGGAAACACAACATACCAAAACTCATGAGATGCAGCAAAAGTAGTACTAACAGGGAAGTTTACAGCAATAGACACCTACATCAAAAAACAAAGATCTCAAATAAAAGCCTAACATTACACCTCAAGAAACTAGAAAAAGAACAAATTAGGCCAAATGTTAGCAAAAGGAAGGAAATAACAAAGATCAGAACAGAAATAAATGAAAAAGAGACTGGAAAAACAATAGAATCAATGAAACGAAGAGCTGGTCAACAGGTACAAAATTAGTTAGCTAGAAGAGAAAGTTCTGGTGATCTATTGTACAGCAAGGTGATTATAGTTAATAATACTATTATAGTTATTAATACTATATTGTATAGCTCAAAATAGTTCAAGAGAGGATTTTAAATGTTGTCACCACAAAAAAGTGGTAAATATTTGAGGTGCTTGATAGTCTAATTACCCTGATTTGATCATTGTACAATGTACATATGAACCCAAACATCACATTGTACACCATAAATAAATATGTGTCAATTAAAAATAAAACTTAAAAAAAGAATGACCAGCAGTTGTTTTTTTTTTTTAACAGAGTTCACGTTAATGAATAAGAGTAACTCCTTATTTATAGCTGCTTTCTTCTTACCAGGCAGGACAAAAGTTCACTAAACATACTGTTACATTTACCCAGGCAAAGACCCTAGGCAGCAGAAATAATGTTTAAACACTTTAATGTAATAAAATGCCAAAAGCATCACTAAGGTCTTTTATAGTAGAAGGCTCTGCAGGACATAAACTGGACGTAAACTATATGACACTAAACACTGATTATCAATTGTTGTTTTTAAATTTTTCTTTGCAAACAAAAGGCATAGTTTCTCTTCCATACCCACCCTACTTTGAAACCAATAAAACAAAAAAGTTTTCACATATTTCAGTAATTAAATACACATCGACAAGATTTAAGAACCATAATCATAACCTCTGCAGCAGGGAGAAAATTTTAATCAGCATGGCTAAAGGCTACTACAACTCACCCAAGACCCCTTCTGCATAGAGAGTTTCAACAAATATCCTTTGGATTTGCTTTTTAACTGAGAAAGATAGCTCATAAGGAAAACAACTCCAGAAATACAATACCCTGTGTTTGGCTGATTTAGGCGATCACATCCATTTCTTCTCTTAAACTTCTCTCAAACTTCCACTCCTCTACCTTACACACACAGGCCCAGGTCTGCAAACCTAACACTCTACCTGAGGAACCTCCAGATCCCCTTCTCTTAATTTAAGAGTAAAGAACCCTCCTCCTGGCCCCTATTCTTATTTAACTTACTTATCAGGGCTTGGGAGGCCAGTTTCACATCACTGTGAATTATCTTTGAAAGCTCCTATTTCCTAAACTGTATAGAACTTCCTCATCTTAGCTTTGTCTCCGTTGTCTTGAACTATATTTGAGCCAATGAAACCAAGTTGAGGTTTTTTTTTCCTGTATTTAGTCAAATCATGTGACATGGTGTGTTATACGATAACGCCACTGTTCTGAAGCAACAGGACAACACCACTAAATGTCATAACTCATATCCTGTTAAGTTACTTTATATACTTTATGAAGTTAAGAAATTCACCCAAAAACTTATTCAAAGCACATATAACATACAGACAAATATTTAGAAAAAGGAATAACTGATCAGCATAGAAAGAGGTAACTTTAAACAAATGACATACTCTGGCCCTCTGGATCTCTACAATATCTACACGTTTGAATTAATGGAGCTTCTTTACGTGTCCTCTGAATGCTACTTTGGGGTCAAGCAGCTACTTTATATTACATCTTCCGGTGGCAAGGCGCAGGCCAGCTTAGAGACGGGCACGCCAGGCTCTGGCTGCCGGAGCAGCGGAAACTATTCTTTCTGTCCCAGATATCCCTGACAAACACAATGCAGAGAAGAAGCACCGAGGCCACACATAGCCGACTGAGTCACCTCCTGGGACTCCTCAGCGCCAAGTTTCCACTGAAGAATAAGGGGATCTTTAGTTGAAGCTAAAAAAAAAAAAAACTTGAGCGCAATTAATTCAGCCTTCCCGTTTCATGAATGAAGGCTTCCTTGCCTGGATTAACTGAAAATACACTAAGAAAGCCCCTTTACCCAATTTCTTTGTTATAGAGCAATCATTTTTAGGATGATAATAGCATTTCTAGATATCAGGGCCTGAGGTTAATCTTTAAAAACAAGAAAATGGCCAGGCATAGGGGCTTACAATTGCCTGCAATCTCAGTGGTTTCGGAGGCCGAAGTGGGAGGATCTTGAGGCCAGGAGTTCGAGACCTGACTAGGCAACATAGGAAGACCCTGTCTCTAAAAAACAAACAAACAAACAAACAAATACAACAACAACAACAAAACCTCAAAAAAACCAAGAAAACAACTCATCATCTTTGCTTGCTATCCAACATTGAGACTGGGTACTAGCCACTTTTAGGGCTAGTGACAAGCTATAACCCGAGGGCACCTTGAGGGATGACTATTTACAGTGAAGGGTTTAGTGCTTGAAAGAGTGAAAGAGCACATCCAAGACAAGCTAAAGGCAGAGGGAGTTCTAAAACTCAGGGTTCTGCCCAGCACTCGTTGGGGGAATCTCACAGTCTTCACCTTCATGTACTCTGAAATCCAACCATCAGAGCTGGTTTGGGAGCTCTCACACAATATTGAATGCAATAAAACTGCAGCCAGAATGTTTTTCTGGCTTTGATTTATTTACTTTATTTTGGGAGGTGGGAGAGGAAGACAGATGGAAGCTGGAAGTGAAAAGGCTGCTTGCGAGGGGGAAGCAGTTCCCTCCCGCATTCCCAGCAGAGACAGTCTTATGTTATGGAGATAAACCCTGGGAAGCAGCCGCAATCTCTCTTGGGAGAGGGAAAGGAGAATGTAAGTCTTCTGAGCTACAGCTCCAAAATATAAAATTCCCTCTAGGAAGGCAGCTCGTGATGCTGCAGTTAAAATCTAAAGGAAGGAAACTGGATGTTTTTCTGTGCCCCAGCAGAACATCCTGGGCAGACTGGCATTGTCATTAACTTCTCTACTCATGGATGGGTCCCAACAACCCTCCTCTTGAAGCCATGCACCAGTCCCACTAAGGACTATCTTAACTATTCTTGAGAGTCTTCCCGTAATCGACGTCATCAGTTTCTTCTCTCAGCAGGTATTACTTCTTCATGAAGAAAACAGATCATCTGGAAGGTTCTCTTTCAACTACCTTCACCCATATGCTTACTCTTCGGGCCTTCAGTTCCAACAAGGTCTGTTTGATGTAAGTCCATAAACTCACATCTAGACAGCCACTTTCCTTCTTTGTGGGCCCTCTCCCACAGAGTTTGTAAACAGGCTCCAGTTTCTGCTACATTAAAATGAGTCTATTTTGAGTCACTCTCCAGCTACCATCATACCTCTCCCCTCTTTTCAGCCACCATTTTCTAAAACTCATTTCAACTCTTATTTACTCATCAACTTACTACAATCTGGAAACATCTCTTGTTTTTTGCTTTTGAGACAGAGTCTCATTCTATTGCCCAGGCTGGAGTGCACTGGCATGATCTCAGCTAACTGCAACCTCTGCTGCCCAGATTCAAGCAATTCTCCTGCCTCAGCCTCCCGAGTAGCTGAGATTACAGGCACCTGCCACCATGTCTGGCTAATTTTTGTATTTTTAGTAGAGACGGGGCTTCATCATCTTGGCTAGGCTGGTCTTGAACTTCTGACCTCATGATCCACCTGCCTCAGCCTCCCAAAGTGCTGGGATTATAGGCATGAGCCAATGCGCCCAACCTGTTTTTTATTTTTTGAAACGGAGTCTCGCTTTGTCACCAGGCTGGAGTTCAGTGGTGTGATCTTGGCTCACTACGACTCTGCCTCCCGGGTTCAAGTGATTCTCTTGCCTCAGCTTCCCGAGGAGCTAGGACTACAGGCACACACCATCATGCCCAGATAATTTTTGTATTTTTAGTAGAGATGCGGTTTCACCATGTTGGCCAAGATGGTCTCTATCTCTTGGCCTCATGATCTGCCCACCTCAGCCTCCCAAAGTGCTGAGATTACAGGCATGAGCCACTGTGCTCAGCCTGGAAACATCTCTTACAGTCACAGTCAGCTCTTAAAAGCCAAATCCAGAAGACCTTTTTCAGTCCTTATCTTACATTTGACATTTTTAAACGATGCTTACCCCGGGAATTTTCTGTACCCTTGGCTTCCAGACCATCATACATTTATCCCTCTCGTCATCCCATCACTGTCTCCTTTGCAGGAACCTCTGCCTCTGCCTGCCTGGAGGTATGGCTACTCTCCAGCCTGACCTTGGCTCTCTGCTCCTCTCATTGTGCACATTGTCCCTGATGACTTCAGTATTCTTCATGGCTCAACTACTCCCTCCCTTTTAGTGGCACCGGCTGGACCTTCTTGAACTTCACAATCATACATCAAATTGTCTGCTATGTCTCCATATAGACATCTTCACAGTCAATTCAAACTCATGTGGCCTAAAATAAACTCCCCTCCCCACCATGCCTAAATCCAATTCTTCTTCTTAATGTGTTCTCTCTGAGGTATGGCAACATTATCCTACCAGACATGCAAGCTAGGAATCTCCTAGTTGTCTCTGGCTTCTTATCTTCAGTCACCCACTGCTGCTTACTTTGATCCTGGGTAGCTCTCAAACCTGTCCCTCTGCCCCACCTCATTCCCATTTTCACCCACTAAGTCCAGCTTTCATTGTTACTCACTTGGTCTGCTGCCACAGCCTCCTAAGTGGAGTCCCTGTCTCCAGCCTGGTCCCCTTCAATCAAATACAACAGACAGAGCCAGCAAGTGGTCTCTCTAAGGAACCTGCTATCATTACCCTGCTTAAACTCTCTATTGCACTCAGGACACAGTCAACACCCCTTAAGGTAACATACAAAACCCTACATCACCTGGCCCATCTCTTTTCTGAGATGGGATCATGCTCTGTTGCCCAGGGTGGAGAGCGGTGGAGCAATTTTGGCTCACTGCAGCCTCCATTTCTTGGGTTCAAGTGACTCTCCTGCCTCAACCTCCCAAGTAGCTGGGACAACAGGCATGGACCACTACACTTGGCTAATTTGTTTATTTTCAGTAGAGACAAGGTTTCGCCATGTTGCCAGGCTGGTCTCAAACTCCTGACCTCAAATGGTCCGCCTGCCTTGGCCTCGCAAACAGCTGGGATTACAAGCATGAGCTACTGCACCAGGCACTACCTGGCCCCATCTACGTCCCCAAACCCTCATCCCCGGACACTTCCTGCCACTCACTTTTCATAGCCTAAGAGGGACATATACACACCACACAGGCCCTCATCTCCATGCTCTGCTCACGCTGACCTCGGCCGGTAAGGGCTTCCCTTCGCTAACGCTCACATCCTCAAACAATTCAGAAAACCTGCCCATACCTTCCCAGTCCACTCTCCTGCCTGGATCCCACACTCCTCCTCAGGGATCCTGTTATGCCTTCTCATTTGTTCTGTGAGGATCATTTTATTAGCTTCTTTTTTTAACCTCGTGGAGGGCAGGGATTAGATTCCTACTCATCTTTATGCCCCTGGGGCCTCTACCTAGCAGACACACTAGACATTTAATAAAGTTCAGCTAACCTGAGTCCCGTAGGAGGGGAACTGTTATTCCTTACCTCTGATGAGGAACAGGAAGCTCAGAATGAGGTTACATGGCTTTAAAAGTCATCCAAGGAAAAGTCTAGGAGGCTAACCTAGAATGCAAAAGCACACCAGCTAAAATAAGTCTTCTTCTTGACAGCAGGCCTCTCAGAGTTAAGCATGGTGGGAACAAGGAATATGCTTATGTTTTTCCTCTGTTACCCTAAGCCTGACAAGGTTTTAACCAGTGCATAGCAAATACTTAGCAACCATGGGTTGGCTTGCTATGACTGTGGAGTGATCACTTTCATTTATAGACTGTGCAAGAGTGGGTTTGCTTCTCTCCAGCAGATGGAGCTATGATCCTGTGTTATCTCCAGCTATGGTCTGGGAACCCTAAGAGAAGAACCAGCCTTTTTCATCCATCCCTTGCCATTCTTCTTTTTCTCCTTTATTAGTCTCATATAGAAACAGAAACAACAGCTGGGTGGCTCACGCCTATAATCCCAGCACTTTGGGAGGCCGAGGTGGGCAGATCACTTGAGGTCAGGAGTTCAAGACCAGCCTGGCCAACATAGCAAAACCCCATCTCTACTTAAAAAAAATACAAAAATTAGCCAGGAGTGTTGGCATGCACTTGTGATCCTGGCAACCCAGGAGGCCGAGGCAGGAGAATCACTTGAACCTGGGAGGTAGAGGTTGCAGTGAGCCAAGATCACACCACAGCACTCCAGCCTGAGTGACAGAGTGAGACTCTGTCTCAAAAAAAGAAGAAAAAAAGAAACAGCAACAGCAAAATAACAGGATAAATGTTTTCCACAGAATATTCTGAATGGATATAGATCTTTTAAAAAATTTATTCAATGCCCAATATACTTGCGTATCTTTTCCTCCTGGGACTTTAAAAAATATCTGTGATAATTTCACCTGACTTGATTTAACGAATCTATCAAGTGCTACTCAGTGTCTCCACCTTTATATAATCTTCATTGGTCCTTGTTATGAAAGACATTTATAACCCAAAAGGTTCATCATATCCATCTCTATGTATATACCCTATGTCACTTGGGAAAACAATTAGTTTAGTTTACTAGCCATCTTTCATTTAAAAACAAACCCTTTGAACCAGGCATGGTGGCTCATGCTTGTGGTCCCAGCACTTTGGGAGGCTGAGGTGGGTGGATCATCTGTGGTCAGGAGTTCGAGACCAGCCTGGCCAACATCGTAAGAAGCCATCTCTACTTAAAAAAATATAAAAATCAGCCAGGTGTGGTAGTGCACCCCTGTAATCTCAGCTACTCAGGAGGCTGAGGCAGGAGAATCGCTTGAATGCAGGAGGCGGAGCTTACAGTGAGCCGAGATCTCGCCACTGCACTCCAGCCTGGGCAACAAGAGTGAAACTCCCTCTCAAAAATACAAAAACAAAAACAAAACCCCTTGTAATATTCTAACCATTGTCTTAAACGATTTGAGCTTCTAAATATAATATAAAAGAACAATTGGTGCGGTGGGTCACACCTGTAATCCCAGCACTTTGGGAGGCCGAGGCAGGTGGATTATGTGAGGTTCGGAGTTCGAGACCAGCCTGACCAACATGGGGAAACCCCGTCTATACTAATAATACAAAAATTAGCTGGGCATGGTGGCACATGCCTGTAATCCCAGCTACTCAGGAGGCTGAGGCAGGGGAATTGTTTGAACCCAGGAAGTGGAGGTCACGGCGTTGCACTTTAGCCTGGGCAACAAAACTCTGTCTTGAAAAAAAAGAACAATCAAGGGCAAAATATTCATGGGGGTAAAATTAATACCACCTATGAAAGTAAAGCATAAAGTCCCAAGCAAATTTCATTCTTCACTCAATTTACAATTTCATAGCATTCCCAGAAAACTTAGTGCTTATTGAAACTGTTAAAAAGTACTGTACGATGGCATCTTTTTTTGTTGTTGTTGAGACAAGGTCTTGTTCTGTCCCCCATGCTGGAGTGCCCAGGCAATGGTGTGATCTTGGCTCACTGCAACCTCTGCCCCCTGGGTTCAAGCAATCCTCCCACCTTAGCCTCCCAAATAGCTGGGACTGCAGGCACATGCCATCACACCTGGCTAATTTTTGTATTTTTAGTAGAAATGCGGTTTTGTCATGTTGGCCAGGCTGGTCTTGAACTCCTAGGCTCAAGTGATCCACCCGCACTGGCCTCCCAAAGTGCCCAACCGATGATATCTGAAATAGATAACAACCTAAACCTGATGATATCAACCTAAACACAGTTAGATTCTATGTTTATAATTATACAAAGGTGTTTTCTTTCTTACGTTTTTAACCACAACAAAGTCCTGTGGATGCATACTTCATGACATTCAGCATCTTTGGTCTTAGCCCATTTAGTGCCTATGGTACCCTTTCTCCCAAACTACCGGGATAAACTAAAAATGTCCCACAAGTTCCCACTTGCTCCTTAGGGAACAGTTCCAGATCCCACTGAGTACGACAGACCCAGAGAATTTCTGAGGCCATGAAGCATTAATGCCAAAAGTACTCACTAAAGTACCTAAGGGAACCACTTGTCAGGGTTTAACTTAACTCATTAATATTATACAACATTGAATACTATCAAAATTAAAGCCCTGTAACTAAATTCATTTATAAACTTTACATTTTAATCAAGGAAATCTCCAATTTGAAAATATTTTCACACTCTATGTCAAGAAAACAGTGTCATCATATAGCAAGCCTCTTTTTTTTTTTTGAAATGGAGTTTCACTCTTGTTGCCCAGGCTGGAGTGCAATGGCACAATCTCAGCTCACTGCAACCTCCGCCTCCCAGGTTCAAGTGATTCTTCTGCCTCAGCCTCCCATGTAGCTAGGATTACAGGCATGTGCCACTACGCCCGGCTAATTTGGCATGTTTAGTAGAGGCGGGGTTTCACCACGTTGGTCAGGCTGGTCTCAAACTGCTGACCTCAGGTGATCTGCCCCGCCTCAGCCTTCCCAAGTGCTGGGATTACAGGCATGAGGCACCGAGCCTGGCCTATAGCAAGCCTCTTCTAACTATAACAACATCTAAGAAAGAGCCTTAAATAGCAGCACTTAGTCCTAAAAGCCCCTAAGCTCTGGGGGCCTTTCTGAGTTTGAGAAAGCTACTGTAAAAGAAAAATATGAGGCACAATACAATTTTAAAGAGTTTATAGAGTAAGAAGCAATTCATGAATTGAGGAACACCAGATCAAAAAAGTTTTAGTGTTCTAATGACAAAATGTCAGAGACATTTACTGGGAAATGCAGAAGGAAATAAAGAAATTGTCTGATTGATTTGCAATTACAGAATTGCCTTTTTTTAAGTAGCTTGTTGGAAAGCCCCAGTCACTTAGTCATATGTTAGTTGGCAGCTTGTGACTAACTGGGGTTAAGTGTTACTTCTAACATAAACATTTATCAAAATGACTCTACTTGTTCTGCTTATGTTTGCAATTTAATAGACATATAAGGCCTAATTGGTTTTGTGTGCTCCGAGATTCCCCAGGCCTGGTCTTCATTTTAACTTCCTTTAACAATACTCATTCCCACACCCACTCAGACCCGAACCTGCCTAATGTAGGTGAGCAGAAGGAAGCACGTTGGAAATTCCCATGGTAATACTGTGGGAAGATTCTGGCAGCCCAGGGACACGAAAGGAGAGAAACAACCTTGGCAGAGGCCACTATGCTGGAGCGAGAGGGCCCTGGTGGCAGAGCTAGAATCCCACAAGTAATTTAATGAGGAAGCATTGTTCATACCCAATTGTTCTTATGTAAAATGTGGTCTGCTTAGATACCGTCCAGCTCAGTACTTCATAACTGAATGAAAGCCCCATTCCCCTCCTGAAACTCTTTCTTCCATGCAAGGGACCACTTTGCACCTAATGGTTCTAGTCCAAGCCAGAAACGTGAGAGTCATCCTCAACAATGTAATCATCCTCACAAATTTCCCAATGTCCAGCTGCAAAGTCCTTTCTTCTCTGCTTCTTAACTGTCTCTGAATCTATTTACTTCTTTATAACCCTACAGGCTGCACTTACTTCTGGCATTATCACCTCTTATGTGGATTAATGCAACAGCCTTTTAACTGGTCTCTGAAGATCCACTCTTTCCTAATCACTGCTCCCAAACCACCTCTTCTCTGAGCTACCGTAACACTGCCTTCTGGGTGGTCATATCATCCACATGGATACCCATGTTGTCCACTCTGTTTCAGCTAAGAGATCTAGCTGTCTTGACCACCTAACAGTCACCTACCTTGACTAAGCATGGTGCTTGTTCCTATACTCTGGCCACAATAACTGATTCTGGTCCATCTGGACAATGGACTGGAACTAAATTAATCAGATTCTGTTTCTCAAAGACTAGAAATTTTAGTAGAGACTAACACTCTGCAGTTAGAGGAAGTCAACTAAGAGTACTGCTCTATAGAGAAATCTCAAAAGTTCTGCAGAGATGCCAGGAAACCTTAGCTGTTTGCCTTTCTCAGAGACCTATAAGTTCAGTCCATTCTTCAATTCTGGGAGCAACCCCACTATTTTTCCAATACATTTTTTTTTAAGCTTCTCTGCCTGCGTCGATTCCGTTGTTGATAATCAAGAAAACTAGTCCCAGCAAAAATGGACCTGGCTGTCCCTGCTCCTACCCGCCATCCCCCAGCTCCAGCCCTCACTGCACTGGCTGCAGCCCTGCAGATCTGCCTGTCATATCAACAGCCCTCCTGGCCTGGTGCCTCCTACCTTCCTCCCTAGACTCTTCTTGGGATGATTCCCATTCATACTTGGACTCGGTCAACAAGTTGCTTCCTCTGGAAAGTTCTCCCAAAGGTCCTCTTGCTACACAAGAATTTGCCTGCGTCCTTTAGTCTGACCTCGAATAAAAGCTTACTACAAGTGGTGATTCCTGTTCACAGCTGTGCCCCATGCCAGTCATGCCTGGCAGAGGGCAGGCTCGCTGTGAATACTGTCAAACAAATGAGCAAATGAGGAAATCAGAAACACTTCAAATGAGTATTCAAGGAAATGTAACACAAGTTTAAAATTAAATGTATTTCTATAGAATCAAGAGACTCTAGACATCCAATATTAAATTCATTGTAGTTTAATATTAATTCATACTCCAAATTTTTTTTAATTGTACTTTAGGTTCTGGGGTACATGCACAGATCATGCAGGATTGTTGCATAGGTACACAGATAGCAATGTGGTTTGCTGCCTCCATCCCCCCGTCACCTAAATCTGGGATTTCTCCCCATATTATCCCTCTGCAACCTCCCTCCTGTCCCTCCCTTGGCCCCCCGCCAACAGACCCCAGTGTGTAATGCTCTCCTCCCTGTGTCCATGTTTTCTCATTGTTCAACACCCACCTATGAGTGAGAACATGCGGTGTTTGATTTTTTGTTCTTGTGTCACTTTGCTGTGAATTGTGGTTTCCAGATTCATCCATGTCCCTAAAAGGACACAAACTCATCATTTTTATGGCTGTATAGTATTCCATGGTGTATATGTGCCATACTTTCCTTGTCCAGTCTATCGTCAATGGGCATTTGGGTTGGTTCCAGGTCTTTGCTATTGTAAACAGTGCCACTATGAACATATGTGTGCATGTGTCTTTATAAGAGAATGATTTATAATCCTTTGGGTATATACCCAGTAATGGGATTGCTGGGTCAAATGGAATCTCTAATTCTAGGTCCTTAAGGAAGCACCACACTGTCTTCCACAATGGTTGAACTAGTTTATACTCCCACCAACAGTGTAAAAGTGTTCCTATTTCTCCATGGCCTCTCCAGCATCTGCTGTCTCCAGATTTTTTACTGATCGCCATGCTAACTGGCGTGAGGTGGTATCTCAATGTGGTTTTGATTTGCATTTCTCTAATAATCAGTGATGATGAACATTTTTTTCGTATGTTTTTTGGCCTCATATATGTCTTCTTTTGTTTTTTCATATCCTTCGTGCACTTTTAGATGGGTTTGTTCTTTTCTTGTACATCTGTTTTAGTTCTTTGTAGATTCTGGATATTAGCCCTTTGTCAGATGGGTAGATTGCAAAAATTTTTTTCCCATTCTGTTGGTTGCTGTTTCACTCTAATGATTATTTCTTTTGCTGTACAGAAGCTCTGGAGTTTAATTAGTTCCCATTTGTCTATTTTGGCATTTGTTGCCAATGCTTCTGGTATTTTAGTCATGAAGTCCTTGCCTATGCCTATGTCCTGAATGGTTTTGCCTAGGTTTTCTTCTAAGGTTTCTATGGTGTTAGGTCTTATGCTTAAGTCTTTAATCCATCTGGAGTTAATTTTAGTGTAAGGTGTCAGGAAGGGATCCAGTTTCTGCTTTCTGTACACTGCTAGCCAGTTTTGCCAACACCATTTATTAAACAGGGAATCCTTTCCCCATTGCTTGTTTTTGTCAGGTTTGTCAAAGATCAGATGGTTGTAGATGTGTGGTGTTGCCTCCAGGGCCTCTGTTCTGTTCCATTGGTCTGTTATCTCTGTTTTGGTACCAGTATCATGCTGTTTTGATTACTGTGGCCTTGTAGTATAGTTTGAAGTCAGGTAGCATGATGTCTCTGGCTTTGTTCTTTTTGCTTAGGATTGTCTTGGCTATGCGGGCTCTCTTTTGGTTCCATATGAAGTTTAAGGTGGTTTTTTTCTAGTTCTGTGAAGAAGGTCATTGGTAGCTTGATGGGGATAGCAATGAATCTATAAATTACTTTGGGCAGTATGGCCATTGTCATGATATTGATTCTTCCTAACCATGAACATGGAATGTTTCTCCATCTGTTTGTGTCCTCTCTTCTTTCCTTGAGCAGTGGTTTGTAGTTCTCCTTGAAGAGGTCCTTTATAGCCTTTGTTAGTTGTATTCCTAGGTATTTTATTCTCTTTGTAGCAATTGTGAATAGGAGTTTGCTCATGATTTGGCTCTCTTTAAGTCTCTTATTGGTGTATAGGAATGCTTGTGATTTTTGCAAGTTGATTTTGTATCCTGAGACTTTGCTGAAGTTGCTTATCAGTTTCAGGAGATTTTGGGCTGAGATCATTGGGTCCTGTAAATATACAATCATGTCGTCTGCAAATAGAGACAATTTTACTTCCTCTTTTCCTACCTAAATACCCTTTATTTCTTTTTTTCCTGCCTAATTGCTCTGGCTAGAACTTCCAATACTATATCGAATAGGAGTGGTGAGAGAGGGCATCCTTGTCTATTGCCAGATTTCAAATGGAATGCTTCCAGTTTTTGCCCATTCAGTATGATATTGGCTGCAGGTCTGTCATAAATAGCTTTTATTATTTTGAGATATGTTCCTTCGATACCTAGTTTATTGAGAATTTTTAGCATAAAGGGCTAAAAATTTGAATTGAATTTTGTCAAAGGCCTTCTCTGCATCTATTGATATAATCATGTGGTTTTTGTTTTTGGTTCTGTTTATGTGGTGCATTATGTTTATAGATTTGCGTATGTTGAACCAGTCTTGCATCCCTGGAATGAAGCCTACTTGATCGTGATAGATAAGCTTTTTGATGTGCTGTTGCAATCGGTTTGCCAGTATTTTATTGAAGATTTTTACGTCTATGTTCATCACAGATACTGGCCTGAAGTTTTCTTTTTTTGTTGAGTCTCTGCCGGGTTTTGGTAATAGGATGATGTTGGTCTTATAAAATGATTTGGGAAGGATTCTCTCTTTTTGGATTGTCTGGAATAGTTTCAGATGGAATGGTTCCAGCAACTCTTTGTACGTCTGGTAGAATGTGGCTGTGAACCCATCTGGACCTGGACTTTTTTTGGTTGGTAGGCTATTAATTGCTGCCTCAACTTCAGCCCTTGTTATTGGTCTATTCAATGTTTCAACTTCTTCCTGGTTTAGGCTTGGGAGGGTGCAACTGTCCAGGAATTTATCCATTTCTTCCAGGTTTACTGGTTTATGTGCATAGAGTTGTTTGTAGCAATCTCTGATTGTAGTTTGTATTTCTGTGGAATCAGGGGTGATATCCCCTTTATTGTTTTTGACTGCATCTATTTGATTATTCTTTCTTTTTTATTAATCTGGCTAGCAGTCTATTTTGTTGATCTTTTTGAAAAACCAGCTCCTGGATTTATTGATTTTTTTGAACAGTTTTTTGTGCCTCTATCTCCTTCAGTGCTGCTCTGATCTTACTTATTTCTTGTCTTCTGCTAGCTTTTGAGTTTTTTTGATCTTACTCCTCTAGCTCTTTCAATTTTGATGATAGAGTGTCGATTTTAGATCTTTCCTCTCTTCTCATGTGGGTATTTATTGCTACAAATTTCCCTCTAGACAGTGCTTTAAATGTGTCCCAGAGATTCCGGTACATTGTGTCTTCGTTCTCATTGGTTTCAAAGAACATATTTATTTCTGCCTTCATTTCATTGTTTATCCAGTCAACATTCAGGAGCCAGTTGTTCAGTTTCCATGAAGCTGTGTGGTTCTGAGTTAGTTTCTTAATTCTGAGTTCTAATTTGATTGCCCTGTGGTCTGAGAGACTGTTTGTTATGATTTCCATTCTTCTGCATTTGCTGAGGAGTGATTTACTTCCAGTTATGTGGTCAATTTTGGAGATGTAACGCGGTGCTGAGAAGAATGTACATTCTGTGGATTTGGAGTGGAGAGTTCTGTAGATGTCTATTAGGTTTCCTTGGTCCAAATCTGGTTCCAGTGCTGGATATCCTTGTTAATCTTCTGTCTCGTTGATCTAATATTGACAGTGGAGTGTAAAGTCTCCCACTATTATTGTGTGGGAGTCTAAGTCTCTTTATAGGTCATAAGAACTTGCTTTATGTACCTGGGAGCTCCTGCATTGGGTGCATATATATTTAGGATCATTAGCTCTTCTTGTTGCATTGATCCTTTTACCATTATGTAATGCCATTCTTTGTGTCTTTTGATCTTTGTTGGTTTAAAGTCCATTTTATCAGAGACTAGGGTTGCAACTCCTGCTTTTTTTTCTATTTGCTTGATAAATCTTTCACCATCCCTTTATTTTGAGCCTATGTGTGTCTTTGCCCATAAGGTGGGTCTCCCAGATACAGTACACCGATGGGTCTTGACTTTTTATCCAATTTGCCAGTCTGTGTCTTTTGATGGGGGTATTTAGTACATTTACATTAAGGTTAATATTGTTATGTGTGAATTTGATCCTGCCATTTTGATGCTAGCTGGATGTTTTGCCCGTTAGTCGACACAGTTTTTTCATTGTGTCAGTGGTCTTTACCATTTGGTACATTTTTGGAGTGGCTGGTACTGGTTGTTCCTTTCCTTGTTTATTGCTCCTTTCAGGAGCTCTTGTAAAGCAGGCCTGGTGGTGATGAAATCTCTCAGCAACTGCTTATCCATAAAGGATTTTATTTCTCCATCACTTATGAAGCTTAGTTTGGCTGGATATGAAATTCTAGGTGGAAAGTTCTTTTCTTTAAGGATGTTGAATATCGGGCCCCATTCTCTTCTGGCTTATAGGGTTTCTGCTGAGAGATCCGCTGTGAGTCTGATGGGCTTCCGTTTGTGGGTAACCCGACCTTTCTCTCTGGCTGCCCTGAGCATTTTTTCCTTCATTTCAACCCTGGCGAATCTGACAATTACGTGCCTTGGGGCTGCTCTTCTTGAGGAATATCTTTGTGGTGTTCTCTGTATTTCCTGGACTTGAATGGTGGCCTGGCTTGCTAGGTTGGAGAAGTTCTCCTGGATAGTATCCTGAGGTGCGTTTTCCAGCTTGGATTCATTCTCTCCGTCACTTTCAGGTACACCTATCAAACGTAGATTAGTTCTTTTCACATAATCCCACATTTCTTGGAGGCTTTGTTCATTTCTTTTCACTCTTTTTTTCTCTATTCTTGCCTTCTCGCTTTATTTCATTGAGTTGATCTTCAATCTCTGATATCCTTTCTTCTGCTTGGTCAATTCAGCTTTTGAAACTTGTGTATGCTTTGCGAAGTTCTCGTGCTGTGTTTTTCGGCTACAACAAGTCGTTTATATTCTTCTCTGAACTGTTTATTCTAGTTAGCATCTCATCTAACCTTTTTTCTAGGTTCCTAGTTTCTTTCCATTGGGTTGGCACATGTTCTTTTAGCTCTGAGCAGTCTGTTATTACCCACCTTCTGAAGCCGTTTCTGTCAATTCATCAAATTCATTCTCCATTCATCTTTGATCCCTAGCTGGTGAGGAGTTGTGATTCTT
The DNA here is from genome assembly GCA_963573385.1 of Cacajao melanocephalus. Lineage (NCBI taxonomy): Eukaryota > Metazoa > Chordata > Mammalia > Primates > Pitheciidae > Cacajao > Cacajao melanocephalus. The sequence continues at coordinate 25,782 of CAUYLG010030502.1, forward strand.
TGGAGCAGGAGAGGCATTCTGGTTTTTGGTGTTTTCATCCTTGTTGCACTCGTTTCTTCCCATCAGAGTGGCTTTATCTACCTGTGGTCTTTGTAGTTGGTGACTTTTGGATGGGGTCTCTGATTAGACGTCCTTTTTATTGATGATGAAGTTATTTCTTTCTGTTTCTTAGTTTCCCTTCTAATAGTCAGGCCTCTCTGCTGCAGAACTGCTGGAGGTCCACTCCAGACCCTGCTTGCCTGGGGATCACCCACAGGGGCTGCAGAACAGTAAGGTTTGCTGCCAGTTTCTTCTTCTGTTATCTTCGTCCCGGAAGGGCACCTGCCAGATGTTGGCCTGAGCTCTCCTTTATGAAGTGTCTCTTTGGGTATACAGGGGTCGGGGAGCTGCTTAAGGAGACAGTCTGTCCTTTACAGGAGCTCAATTCCTGTGCTGGGAGCTCCAGTATTCTATGCAGAGCTGCTGCGCAGGTAGTTTTAAGTCTGCTGCAGTGGAATTCACAACCGCCTCTTTTCCCAGGTGCTCTGTCCTAGGAAGGTCGGTTTATTTATAAATTCCATTGTACTGCTGCCTTTTTTCATAGATGCCCTCCCCTACATGGAGTAGTCTAGTCACAGTCTGCCAGCAGAGTTGTTGCTGAGCTGCTGAAGGCTCTGCTCAACTGCTGGATGAATTGCCTCGATAGTGGCGAGCTGCCTCAGCAGTGGTGGTCACCCTTCCCACCACTGAGCTGGACCGTCCTGGGTCCCGCTGTGCTTGTTGCAAAACTCTCAATCCAGAGTGTTTCAGATTGTTTGTTTTATGGGGATAGTACCTGCCGAGCCAGATCGCCTGGCTCCCTGTCTCTGACCCCTCCCTTTCAGTTGAATGGGCGGCTCTGTCTCCCAGTCGTTCCAGTCGTCAGTTGAAACGGCCGCCCAGATTTGTGTTTCTGTGTGCCAGCCGGGCACTGGCTGAAACCACTGTGTTGAAAACTTGTAGTGCTTTTTGGCCCAGAATCTCTTGGTCTGTGGGCAGTGAAAATTTGTTTGGAAATGCGGTGGGCACTCACCCTCTGCATTGTTCTTGCTGGGAACTGCACTCCACAGCTGCTCCTATTCGGCCATCTTGTATCTTCCCCGATACTCCAAATCTTTTGACAATGTTTTTACTTTGTGAAAATTCTTAAGTTGTGCACTTGTGTGCACTCTTATAATTTACACATGAATAAAATTTTTAAAAACACATTTAACATTGTTGAAAACCACAGCTATAGACTAGTAAAAAGTTCATATGCATGGAAACATTATACAATGGTAGAAGGTACACTGACTACAAGTAAAATTATAGTCTTATCATGCCACTTACTATAAGAGCTATGACATCTTGGTTTGGTAAAAATTCTTTATATTCAGCCAGGTGTTGTGGCTCACATCTGTAATGTCAGCACTTTGGGAGGCTGAAGCAGGTGGATCACCTGAGGTCAGGAGTTCAGCCTGGCCAACCTGGTGAAACCCCGTCTCTACTGAAAATACAAAAAAATTAGCTGGGCATGGTAGCGGGCACCTATAATCCCAGTTAATTGGGAGGCTGAGGCAGGAGAACTACTTGAACCCGGGGGGCGGAGGTTATAGTGAGCCAAGATTGTGCCATTGCACTCCAGCCTGGGCGATGGAGCGAAACTCTGTCTCAAAAACAACAATAACAAATCTTTATATTCAGCTTTAATATCCACAAAATAACATAATTACCATTTTGTCCAAATCTCAGGGCTACAGAATAGATTTTTTAAAATCACAAAGGTGAAAATTCAAACATAAGTTGTTTTTGTTATGAAATTCGGAATCACCTCAGAGTAAATGTTACTTAAATGAGTTCAAAAAAATTGGATTTTGGAAAACATAACACTTTGGCATGAAATTGCCTATAAAATCCCATGAATGGATACCAAAAAGTGATACAGATTAATGAATCTAGGATGCTAACCTGAAATTTAAGACTCAATTTGTTCTTGGGGAACAAAAAAAGGACATCCCTACATCATCATTTTTCTTTGCAAACTAGATTTAAAGATTATTTACATTTCATGAACTAAGACAAATATTGCTTATGCTCATGATATCTAAAATGCTTTTAAGAGTTCAGCTAAGCCATTAACTAACTTTCCGGTTACAGGAATCTCAGAGAAGAGGGGTGGAAGAAAGCATAGATATTCTTTATTTCATATGGCGGAGACCTTATAACATTTAAAACTATTTCAAAATAAGTACCTGCATTTAAAGAGAGTATATCAAAATATGAATGGATGTACAGATTAAAAATATATGAAACACATCTTTACATATACACATGCAAAGGATAAGCTCTTAAAAATAATTTAATTGATGATAAAATGAGTCATAATTAGAAATGGTGACTAATTGGCAATTTTACTGTAAACCCCACTATAGTTTCAAAACATACAATCTCAGAATAGCATTTAACAGTCACATGGTAAGAGGAGAGAACAGATGGGCAAGACTATTTCTCAGAAAAAAATAGATTTTCATTTTTTAACTGCTGAGCCAAAATACTTTACAAGTTCCAGAAATGCTAAACAGCTTTGTAAGAACATCTGAAACACCTTTTCTCTTACTTAAAAAATAAAGTACTACAATATAGAGAAATTGGTGTTTATTTAGAATACAAATACATTTTAAGAATGTAAAAACACTTATTGTAAAAATTAACTTTTGAGTAAATGCAAGTGTTAACCTACCCTTACCCACTTCGTACCACTAAAACAGATGTAAGCAGAAAACATATACATATACATTGAAAACTTCCATTTTCATTTCAGTGAATATTTACCCAATGCCTACCATATCACTAACTGCTGTAGGTATGGGGCACATAAGGATAAATAAGGCAGAGCTCAGAGTAACTTCCTAGACTGCAATGCACACACAAAACACACTGGAATATTCTATGACACAGCAGAGGCAGCATTTGCAAAGTGCTACAAAATGCAGAAGCAGCAAGAAAGGCCTTACCGGGTTCATCACTGAAGTGAGTCTGTATTAGTTGTGGTTCATAAAGTGGGAGAGGGAAAGGGAATTCTCGGGAGTAACTTGAAAGAACACTGTCTTAGCAGTGTGTCAGGGACTGTGCTAGGTTCTCAGGCAATAGCAGTAAGACCTAGTTTAACTGCTTTCAAATGAGCTTATAGTTCAGGGGAAAGACAAGAAAAGATCAATCATAAAACATGTTGAGTGTACTCACAGTTCTGAGAGATCATACTGTTTTCTGGAAGTTTAAACCCATTTTCAAGGAATTTGGACATACTAGTTAAGATCAAACAATGGTGTAAGGAAATATGAAGCTGTGGCAGCCGTGAGCATCCCTATTTGGGACAGCCAGAAACCCGTGCTGGCACTTCCCTCCCATCTCAGGGAGTTCTCCCCATCCTTAAGTCCTGATCACTGTGTACCTTTTTTTAGAATATTTACAATATGCTGCCATGTATCAAGATAAATTTGGGACTTACTTACTCTTCCCTATTAGATTATAACTTCTGAGACTGGGAACTTTGTCCCTTAGCTTCTTAGCCACTGTAGAGTGGGGCATAAGGCTCACTGTAAAGTGCACTTTAAAAATACTTTTCAGCTGGGTAAGGGGCATGCCTGTAATTCCAGCTACTCAGAAGGCTAAGGCAGGAGGATCAATCGCTTGAGCCTAGGATCAAGACCAGCCTGGGAAATACAGCGAGACCCTGTCTCAACAAAACAAAACAGAACTTGCTGAGTTGACCCATAACTAGTACTGACCCATTGTGACAAGTTCTATTCCATTCCTTTTGCAGGACTGAATAAAACCTGATACCTATTAGCTCTTGTTCAGTCAAGGAGATAATCTTAAAGACTTCAAAAAATTATTTTCACATACATGAATACCAAAACCTTATCAAGAACAGTACTAAAATGAGTAGGGAAACCCAATAACTAATAAGTCTCTGTCACTGCTACCAGACTGACACTAACATGAAGACCGGGCCTTTCCCCACTCCCAGGTATAGAAAGAAGACTTCAAATCCTGGCCCCAGGTGCCTGCTTCCTAATGAGGTGCAACAACACATACCTATTAATAGTATCTTGTTGTTTTTTTCTGTCCTGTTGACAACCTCTTTTGGTTTGGTTTTGGGTACTAAATCAAAAATGCTATATCACATGCCATCCAAATAGCCAAAATGAACACGACCAAGCACACACACACAAACACACAAAAGGAGAAAGACTAAACAACCCTGATGACTCAGGATTGACTTCTGCAATAGTCATTACAAATCAAAACATAAAATTCTTTAAAGAATAAAAATAAACGGTGCCTAAAAGGAAGCTGGAGAACAAGAGGAGGGCTGCAGCAAACCCTGCCTGTCTAACATCAGTGTTCACCCAGACCACTAGTCCAACAGCCTGACTGACTGAAATGGTGACAAATACAAGAATTTGGAGTGAGAAACTGCACGAGAGCAAAAGGGCCTCCACATTAAATTTCAAGAAGAATGTCCTCTGATGAAAGAGAAAGGAAGAGCCAGAAACATCTGGATGGCTAACACAGTTTTGAACAAAGAAGTAACAGCACGGGCTAGGCGGGAGCTCTGTGAGCCCTAAGGGCAGCAAATCTCTACCATTTCAGCTAACTCTGGGAGGACAAAGGTTTCACAGCCATCAACACCACGCTGACTAACTCTTCTTTTGCATTTTTTGAAAAATGGTTAGTTCATATTCTAATGAGCAGATATCTATGTTTGTAAGAAGATCAAAAACCATATAACCCAAGGCTTAAAAACTCTATCTCCATCCTCCCCAACCTTGGAGGGGAAGTTAGAAACAATAAAACAAACTAGCTAGGAGAAAAAAAGGGTGCGAGAAGTTATTTGTAAGATTGAGAACCCCAAGAGTGTTGAGGTTTGTTACTAAGAAATATAACCTACAATGAGAAACAGCAGGTAATACTTCCAAAAGTAAAAAGAGTATCCTGCCAAAATTCGAAGCACACTGACACAAATTATTAAATTTCAACCTAAAAAAATAGAAGGGCAATGTAAACATCAAAATGATATTTAGTTGTCCCCAACTCAACGACCAAAAATCTGAAGCAGAATCTAGATTACGTTTCCAACTCTGGAACACATTTTCCATACAAGCCTTAAGTAAATTCCATATAAATAAAATCATGATCAACCCACAAAAGCTTGCTTAATCAAAAAATGTAGCTGAAAAAAGAGATGTGGTAGCAGCAATCAGGGACATGGAAACCAAAGAGTTTGGTTCAAGTCTCTACTCTGGTTTACCAAGGATGATGACCTGGGACAAATTATTTAACATCTCTGAGCTTCACGTTTCTCATGTGTAAAATAGGTATAGTAATATCTGCCTGCCAATTTTATGTAGTGTACAAGTTCAAATGAGACCAGAATACCTACTATTCATAAACAGTCATCATCCCTACTCTTCCTCTTCTCTAACCCAACTGAAGGCTGATGGAGAAGGTGATGGGGCACAGAAGCAGTGGGAGGTTCAGCAGCCATGACCTCGGGTGAAGAGTTTGAGTCAGAGCTCTGGGAGTTTGCAGAAGGTAATTCTTGGGCAGTGGAGAGCAGCCAGATGAGAAAAAAGCCCCAGCAAATGCTGCTGTCAAATACGAGAGCTATTTCTAAGCACCAGGACAGTCACTCATAAGCAGGGAATGACCTACACATCTTTAAATTCAAAGTGCTTAAACAAAAGCAATGCCTTTTCCTCAAAGCTTTAATCTCTTCTCTTTTGAAAACCCTTTCCCTGATCTTGTCTAGCTTTCCCTGTCCCCTAGAGAAATTTCATCCACTTAAAAATGGAAACTCAATTACAAAATTCATGCACTTTGTACTCTTAGGAAAAATATATTTAAAGTCTTGAAAAATATCCAGACCTAATCATAAAAAGCAAAACCCACACATAAATTCCACCTTCCCATTCCGAAACTGATTTCTACTTTTTTTTTTTTTTTTTGGATTCAGGCATCTTTTAAACCAAGAGCATGGAGAGTGAGTAAAGACTATAAAGCATAATAGAAAAAGCCAAATTTATTATCAGCCATTCCCTAGATGAATAGTGTGAGAAGAGTCCCTGACCTCAGTGAGTTCCTCCTGCAGGACCTCACCTCTGCTGCTCCAGGTGCTGCTCTTCCTCGGCCTGATCTTGGTCCAGGGTCACCTCAGAGAAGAATTCCATGACGAACCAACTTCAATGTGTAATCGCTGCCTACTGTCCCCTACACCTGTCTCTAGCTGATTCCTCCACACTGTTGATCACCATCTAATATGCTATATACTTTATTTGTTTATGATGTGTCTCCACCATCCCCAGCAAGGACGTAAGCACCAAGAAGAAGGAGAGCTCTGTCTGCTCTGCTTCCTGCTGTATCCCCAGAGCCCAGCACACGCCCGGTCTCTAGCACGCATTCAGCAATATTTATTAAATAATACATGATTACAAGTGAGGTAATTCATCCCTGCAGTGGGGCTAATACCACTTACTTTACAGGGCTGTTTTGAGGATCACCTAAAAATAAAAAATAAAAATGCTCTGCCCATTGGCTGGTGTATCATTAAGTATTCAACAGCTGTTAGTTTCCTTTCATTTCTTAGGCCAAAATAACTGGCCAAAAGCTGCAGAACATTCCAAGTGGGAAACTCTAAAAGCATGGCCAAAAGATCACTGTTTCCGTAGGAAAAAAAAAAAAGAAAGAAAGAAAATGGGAGAAGCAGGACTGCCAATCAGTGTTGCTCAGTGTGGTTCATGAATCACTAGATTTTGTAATCACTCTACAATAAAATCAGTGCAGAAATTGAGAATAAGTATTCAGAAACTTAACAATGTGACATAGAAATTTTATATCTGTTGAATCTAAACAGAAACAACTGAAACTTGTATTCATATGGCTCTTTTTTTTTTCTTTTTTTGAGATGGAGTATCACTCTGTTGCCAGGCTGAAGGTGTAATGGCACAATCTCAGCTCACTGCAACCTCTGTCTCCTGGGTTCAAGAGGTTCTTCTGCCTCAGCCTCCTGAGTAGCTGCGACTACAGGCATATGCCACTATGTCAGGTTAAATTTTTTTTTTATCTTTTTAGTAGAGACAGGGTTTCACCATATTGGCCAGGCTGGTCTCGATCTCCTGACTTCGTGATCCGCCCGCCTCAGCCTCCCAAAGTACTGGAATTACAGGTGTGAGCCACCGCATCTGGCCATGACCTTTTTTTAATTTTATTTTTCTAATATCCCAGTTTAACTGTCTTTTACAGAAGTATCACTTAACAATAGACTAGAAATTATTTTTTAAAATCCTTGTTCTTCACCAGTTTGGGAAACACCGGCAAGCATACACTCAGTCTGATGTGGCCCAGGAAGCTTTGGAACAGCAACAAAGCTAACACACACTACAAGTTTATAGCTGCAATTTATGTAGGTTCTAGGACAAAAGAGACCTGGATGACAGAAGGGTGGGGAGGCAAGCTCAGTGGCCAGTTCCAGAATGTTAGAGAATTCCCTAAAACAGTGTTTCTTAGAAGGTTTTCCTATACACGTCGAGAGCAAAAGAGTTAGGCTGATCGCGGTGACTCACGCTTGTAATCCCAGCACTTTGAGAGGCTGAGGCGGGCAAATCATGAAGCAAGGAGTTCGAGACCAGCCTGGCCAACATGGTGAAACCCCATCTCTACCAAAAATACAAAAAATTAGCTGGGCATAGTGGCAGCTACCTGTAATCCCAGCTACTTGGGAGGCTGAGGCCAGGAGAATCGCCTGAACCCGGGAGGCGGAGGTTGCGGTGAGCCGGTGAGCCAAGACTGCGCCACTGTACTCCAGCCTGGGCAACAGAGTGAGACTCTCAAAAAACGGGAAAAAAAATCCCAAGAGAGAGGAGGATTACAAAGGGTTATGCTCATTTTCTTGGCTGTAGTGACAATATAATGAGTCAGAACTTATATTGTAAAACTGAATACAATTAGCTTATTGTATGTCAATTATATTTCAGTGAAGGGAAGTTTAAGGAGGGAGACAAGAACAGTAAGACACAACAGACATGTATACAAAGTCAGGATTAGGATATAAACTCTGTGAAAAAAAAAAAAAGCCCAGTCCCTCAAATCCTCTTTCAAAATAATTTTTCTGGTGGTTTTATAATAGGCCACCCATGATATAAGCAGTATTTAAACATAAGTTCAACAGGCATTCATGTATGTTATTACAGTTTTGCCATTGCTACACTAAAGGCATATTTTCCAACAGAACATCTCCTTACCCATCTCCTTTTTAAAATATAAGGGCCCATGGCTCCTGGCTTAGAGACAGCTGTTGTCAGGTCCAGTTGAACTCTGGAAGAGGAAGCAGCTGGGGCTCAATGAGACACATTTCAAGACAGTTTCCCAGGTGCCCATCCTTACATGGAACAGCTTTCCTCAACAGCATTAAACCCATGTCTCCATCTATATTTTCTTATCATACAGGATTATGTGCTAAATTGTCAGAAACTGAAAAGTGAGAGTCTTCACTAAAAGAAAAAATTAAATGTTTAAGATTCACTGTCTAAAACACTAATTCCTACTTCTATCACAGCATTAATAAACTTTTATACTATTCATATGTTATAACAGACTGCTTTGTTCACCATAAAATGCTATTCCGATGTAAGGTATTACATTTTTTTAAGACTATTTATTGTTCCACTTTAGATGAATAACATGGATTCAGTGCAATTATGTACGCCCATGTTTATTTTCAAAGAGGTATATTTCCTGTTTGCAAATAGCTCAAGGAGAATGTCTAGTACACTGGAAACAGTAGTGGACTGTGGCTCAAAACATCCACAATCACTATTCACACTAACATGACCAACAGAGTCACTTCCATGGAGCCTCTTGCTATTTCCATGTCACATGTAACATATGGAGGATCCAGACCTGTAAAGTTTACATAATCTTTAGCTCTCAGTTTCTACATCCTTAAAAAGATCTTTCTCCTCCCTTTAGATAACCTCAAAATGTTATCTAGAAAGACAACCTTATGTCTTATGATTACTACTATTACCACGGGTATCAGAAATATTTACCATTATTTATAAACACTGTCTTCTATACTGCACTCTAAACTTCTTGAGGAAAGGATGCATATTTACAGCCCTCCCAATAAACAGTATACATAATAATATCTGATGCAGAGAGGAAAGGAAATAAAGATATGAGTAACATTTTTATAACTGATTAATACCCAGAGATTTTAACAGAAGATTCAGACATATGAAATGTTTTTAGCAACTCTGAGAAATGTTACTGTATTACCCAAAAAGCTACATAATTTTTCTTTAGTTAGCTATAAGAGCTCCTAGAGGCTGGGATTAGCCAGCTGAGGGCTAACACTTAGGGGATGGAGGAATGGTCTTGGCCTCCCTTTCCCCTCCACAGCGGACTACAGAGCCAGTACCTCCAGTATGGTCTTTCTCGAGGTTGCTGATTCACAACCACTCTCAGCACTGCCAACCTCTAGGGCTCTGCCTTGCTAACTCCTCCCGCTCCTCTCCACTGCTTCCCAGGATGGCCACGTTCCCTCTGAGATGGAGCCGCTCCCTCTGTGAATCAGGCCATCACAGTATACAGGAGACAACCCCTTGGAGTTCAGCTTTTGTTATCTTTTATGTTTGTTTGCTTGTGGGAGTTCAGAGACTCAGTTTGTCATTAAAAAGGTTTCCTTCCCCACCACCAACCTGCCAGCAACTTCTAGATTCCAGAAACCCTGGGTTTCTGGAAAGTTGGTCTCTTCATAGCCAAAGAGAATATAGTATTACTGTTATTTATTTATTTATTTGAGACAAAGTCTTGCTCTGCCATCCAGGTTGGAATGCAGTGGTGAGATCTCGGCTCACTGCAACTTCGACCTCCCGGGTTGCAGCGATTCTCCTTCCTCAGCCACTCAAGTAGCTGGGATTACAGGCAAGTGCCACCATGCCCGGCTAATGTTTGTATTTTTAGGAGAAGCGGGGTTTTACTATGTTGGCCAGACTGGTCTTGAACTCCTAACCTCAAGTGATCTGCCCGCCTTGAGGGCAGATCACTTGCCTCCCAAAGTGCTGGGATTATAGGCGTGAACCACCGTTCCCAGCCTAGTATTACCATAATGTCTTGATGTGCTTTCCCCACACAAACAAATATTAATAGTTAAACTCCTCTAGATCTGTCAAACAAGTTCTCCACAATTCCTGTAAATATATTATCCTAGCAAAGATTTATGTATGCTCTTTTCCATTTCTGTAGTAGCAAACAAGCTAAAAAATACTTTTGCATTATTTTTCTCCCCAAACAAATATCTCCTCTCTTCACTCTCTCTCCTCTCTCCTTAAAAAACAGCACGATGGCTGAGCACAGTGGCTCATGCCTATAATCCCGGCACTTTGGGAGGCGAAGGTGGGAGGATCACCTGAGGCCAGGAGTTCAAGATCAGCCTGGTCAACATGGCAAAACCCCATCTCTACTAAAAATACAAAAATTAGGTAGGCCTGATGATGGGCACCTGTAATCCCAGCTACTCGGGAAGCTGAGGCAGGAGAACCACTTGAACCCAGGAGGCGGAGGTTGCAGTGAGCCGAGTTGTGCCAATGTACCCTAGCCTAGGTGACAAGAGTGAAACTCCATGTCAAAAAAAAAAAAAAGGTTAAGATGGTAAATTTTATGTTGGCATTTTACAACAGCATGATACACTGGAAAGGGCAGGGTTTGGGTTTTACAGACCCAAGTTTGAAACTCTAATAGCTCTGCCATTTATTGTGTGGCCTTGCGCAATTTACCCTCTGAGAATCAGCTTCCTCATCTATATAAATGAGGGTATAAATAATATATATCTTAAAAGTGATCTGAAGAGTAGATAAGAACTGCTGACATAGAAGACATTCACAGTTGGATTCCTTAATTCTTCCTCAGAGGATTGCATCAATGCATCACCTTCATCAAAGCAGCTAACATGAATTAAAGGCTTACTAAGTCTTACACTGCTCTGGGTGATACGCCAGGAACTACATTTAATATTCACAGAAAGTAAAGCAGAGAAGTAGCCTCGCTTGCCCAGACACCACAGTAAGTGATGGAGCCTGCTTCACTTTACTTCAGAGTCATGAGACAGAGCTAGCAACACAGAAAATAAAACCAACAGCAAAACACAAAACTCAAAAAGGAGCTGCTATGGTCTGAATGTTTGTGTCCCCTCCAAAATTCATGTTGAAACTTAATACTCAATCCAACAGTATTAAGAAGTGAGGCCTTTAGGAAGTGATTAGGCATTCAGGGCTCTATCTCATGGATGAGATTATTAGTGCTTTGTGAAGGGCTGGTGGGAACTGTCCACGCCCTTTTTTCATCTCCTGCCACGCGAAGCCACAGCCTTCAAGGTGCCATCCTGGAAGAAGACGGAAGCCCTCACCAGACACTGAACCTGCTGGTGCCTTCATTTAGGACTTCCCAGACTCCAGAACTGTGAAAAGTAAGATTCCGACATTTAAAAATTACTCAGTCTGTGGTATTTTGTTATAGCAGCAGGAATGCTCTAAGACAGGATCACAATATATAAAATAAACCATAAGGACTGTGTCTCAAAGGTCAGTTAATGATCAGATAAGATTAAGAAAAAATTTGTTATTTAAAATTTACATTTCCAAAGAATGGTTTAAAAGGTCACCTGATTTCTCTGCTTACCTGTTATAACAAGTTCATTCTCTTCTTTTTTTTTTTTTGAGACAGAGTCTCACTTTGTCGCCCAGGCCGGAGTGCAGTGGCACGATCTTGGCTCCCTGCAACCTCTGCCTCCTGGGTTCAAGTGATTCTCCTGCCTCAGCCTCCCAAGTAGCTGGGACTACAGGCACCCACCACCACACCTGGCTAATTTTTGTATTTTTTTAGTAGAGATAGGGTTTCACTATATTGGCCAGGCTGGTCTTAAACTCCTGACCTTGTGATCCACCCGCCTCAGCCTCCCAGAGTGCTGGGATTACAGGCGTGAGCCACCATACCCGGCCAAGTTCACCGTCTTCTTAAGCATTCACTTTAATATTCAGTTGTCTTTCAAGATAGAATTATAACTAACTCATAATGCAGTTTAAGTTACTTTACTTCTTACTCCAACTAAGATAGAAAAGAGTTGCTTAACACTATCCATGATTACTAGATGACTAAATTATGTGTCACACATATTTTATTACAGACTTTTGTGCTACCAAATTTTAAAGTAGCCACTGTCATAAACTTTCCAGAAATTGTATCATCTTGGCTATGTTCTAACATGACAACACAGCGGTAGCAACCTTTACCTTCATTCCATTTCAAAAACCATGAGGAATGCAGACAGGGTATCCAAGTAAGGAAAAAGTTACCTCCTGGCTTCTAGCAATAGACGTAAGCAACAAAGTTGAGTTGAAAGAATCAAGTATTCCAAAGGTCAACTCAGTTATGGAGCAGTTCTGAGTTTTGACAGAAATGGACTTGAAGAAAGCTCAGAGATCTTGTCCAACAGGAACACTTCCTGGAACTATGAGTTTCTCTTAAAGAGCTAGGGCAGAGCACTGGCCCTTTCCTTCCCTGTAACCCTGGGGTAGAGTGACTACAGTACAAAATGCTCATTTTGGATGTTTACAACAGACAAGTTCCCTTAGGCTACATAGTGTTACCCACATCCATATTTCTTTCACAGTATTGTCATCATTCCCTCTTTGACAACCCCAATTCCAGCTTCAGCCCTAACACGAAAACAGAGCTGTAGCAATCTTATATATCTTCCATTTCAAACATTCTTATGGAACTTAATTGTATATTAAATTGTACAGTGTGTCAAGTACTGAGCTAACAGGTTTATATAAGAGGCACAGCAAAATGGTAAAAGCAACTGGGAAGTATAACTGAGTTTGAATTCTGCCAACACACAGCCTTCACTGGTACCTCCCTGGGTCTCAAGATTGGGGCCTACCCAGTGTATTTTAAACTTGCCAGCCTTCAAAATCCTGCAAGCCTATTCCTCAAAATAAGTTTCTCTCAAGCTCTCTTTCTATCTCTTTATCTCTCTACAGGCATAGCTTGGAGTTACTAAAGGTTCGGTTTCAGAACACCAAAATGGGATGCATAGCACAATAAAGCAAGTCACATGAGTTTTTTGGTTTCCCAGTGCATACAAAAGTTACGTTTACACTACACTGTATTAAGTATGCAAGAGCATTATGCCTAAAAAGAAGTACAGACCTTAATTTTAAAATACTTTATTGCTCAAAAAGTGCTAACAATCATCTAAGCCTTCAGCAAGTTATCTTTCGCAAGGTCTTCCTTGATGTTGACGTGACTGATCAGGATGGTGGCTGCTGAAGCCTGGGGTGGCTGTGCCAACTGAAGAAAACCTCATTGTGGCAAACAATGTTTCTTTTCCTTTTTTTTTTTTTGAGCCAGGGTCTTGGCTTATCACCCAGGTGTGATCATAGCTCACTATGGCTTTGAACTCCTGGGCTTAGGCAATCCTCACACCTCAGCCTCCGAAGTAGCTGGGATTATAGTGCACCACCATACCTGGCTAATTATTTTTATTTTTGTAGAGACAGGATCTCGCTGTATTGCCCAGGCACATCTCAAACTCCTGCACTCAAGCAGTCCTCCCACCTCAGCCTCCCAAAGTGCTGAGTTTATTACAGGCATGAGCTACTGCACCTGGTCACTAGAACATTCAAAACTGGAGTCAATTGTCTCAATCCTGAAATTGCTTTACTAAGTTTATGTACTATTCTAAATCTTTGGTTATCATTTCAATAATTTTTACAGGAAGTTCACCAGGAGTAGACTACATTTCAAGAAATAACTTTCTTTGTTCTTCCATAAGAAGCAACCCCTCATCTGTTCAAGTTTTATCATGAAATCGCAACAAGTCAGTCACATCTTAGACTCCACTTCTAATTTTAGTTATCTTGTGATTTCCACCACATCTGCAGTTACTTCCTCCACTGAATCTTGAGCCCCTGAAAGTCATCCAGGAAGGCTGGAATCAACTTCTTGCAAACTAATATTGATATTTTGACCTCCTCCCATAAATCATGAATGGTTCTTAATGGCATGAAGAATGTGGAATCTTTTTCAGAAGGTTTTCATTTTACTTGCCCAGACCCATTAGAGGAATCACCATCTGCAGCAGCTAGAGCCTATGAAATGTATTTCTTGAATAGTAAGACTTGAAGTTTCTCCTTGATCCCTGGGCTGCAGAATAGATGCTGTATTAGCAGGCATGGAAATAACATTATTCTCCTTATACAGCTCCATCAGAGCTCTTATGTGATTAGATGTACCGTTAATGAACAATAATGTTTGAAAGGAATCTTTCTTTCTGAGCAGGTCTCAACAGTGGGCTTAAGATATTCAGGAAACCACGCTGTACACACGTGTGGTCATCCAGGCTTGAGTGTTCCATTTACAGAACAGAGGCAGGGTAGATTTGGCATAATTCTTAAGGCCTCTGGCTTTTTTGGAATGGTAAATGAGCACTGGCTTCAACTTAAAGTCACTAGGTACATTATCTCTTAACAAGAGAGTCAGCCTGCCCTTTGAGGCTTTGATGCCAGGCACTGACTTCCTCTCTCCAGCCTTGAGTCCCAGATGGCATCTTTTCCCAACAGAAAACTGTTTTGTCTACACTTGACAATCTACTGTTTGGTGTAGTCACTTTCATTCATTATCTTAGCTAGATCTTCTGGATAACCTGCTGCAGCTTCGACATCAGCACTTGTTGCTTCACCTTGCATATTTACATTTCAGAGATCTTTTTTTAAGCTTCATGAATGAACTTCTGCTAGCTACCAACTTTTCTTCTGCAGCTTCCTCACCTCTCTCAGCCTTCACAGAATTGAAGAATTAGGGCCTTGCTTTCGATTAGGTTTTGGCTTAAGGCAATGTTGTGGCTGGTTTTACATTGTACCCAAACAACTAAAACTTTCCCTGTAACAGCAGTAAGGCTGTTTTGCTGTCTTATCATTTGTGTTTTCACTGGAGTAGCACTTTTGATTTCTTTAAATAACTTTTCCTTTGTATTCCCAGCTTGGCTAACTGGTGCAAGAGGCTTAGCTTTCATCCTATCTTGGCTTTCAACATGCCTTCCTTACTAAGCTTAATCTTCTCGTGTTTGATTTAAAGTGAGAGATGTGCGAATTCTTCCTTTCACTGTAACACTTAAAGGATTATTGTAGGGTTGTTAATTAGTCTAATTTCAATACTATTGTGTCTCAGGAAACAGGGAGGCCCAAGGGGAGGGTGAGAGATGGGCAAATGGCCAGTAAGTACAGCAGTTAGAACACATACAACATTTTTTGTTTTTGAGACAGAGTCTTGCCCTTTCACCAGGTGCCAAGCTGGAGTGCAGTGGCCCGATCTCGGCTCATTGCAAACTCTGCCTCCCGGGTTCAAGCAATTCTCCTGCCTCAGCCTTCCAAGTAGCTGGGACCACAGGCACGCACCACCACGCCCAGCTAATTTTTGTATTTTAGTAGAGACGGGGTTTCACTATGTTGGCCAGGATGGTCTCGATCTCTTGTCCTCATGATCCGCCCACCTCGGCCTCCCAAAGTGCTGGGATTACAGGCGTGAGCCACCGTGCCCAGCCACATACAACCTTTATCATTTGAGTTTGCCATCTTATTTGGGTGCAGTTCATGATATCTCAAAACAATTACAATGGTAACAGAAAAGACTGCTGATCACAGAGAACCATAACATATAATCATAATGAAGAAGTTTGAAATATTGTGAGAATTACCAAAGTGTGACACAGAGACATGAAGTGAGCACATGTTGGAAAAATGGCACCAACAGACTTGTTGACGTAGGGTTTTACAAACCTTCAATTTGTAAAATACACAATATCTGCAAAGTGTAGTAAAATGAGGTATGTCTTCCTCCATATACACACATAGATGCATACAACCACACACACACATATACTGCATTGGTTCTGCCTCAATACAAATTATTAATTTACCACATGACCTTGATCACACTGCTTAGCCTCTCTAAACCTCGGGTTTGTTATCTGTCAGATGGGCTAATAATAGTACCTACTTCATAGGGCACTTATGATGATACGCTGTGTTAAACAGAGATCCAAACAGATTAAGCACAGTCAGAAAATAACAGATGCTGGTAAAGCTGCAGAGAAAAAGGAACACTATACACTGTTGGGGGGAACGTAAATTAGTTCAGCCACTGTGGAAAGCAGTTTGGAGATTTCTCAAACCAAATACCAACAGAGTGAGAGATTCCAACAGCAGGTAAATGACAAATATCAGCACTATTGAGAGTGAAGTCTGTACTGGTGTTTGCATTTTGCAGCCTAATGACAAATCCAGCTCATTTTTTTCACTAAGCTACTGGGTTTATCAGAAAAGACAGGGGCTCAATCTTTCTTTTGTCCCATTGGAAACAGCATCAGACCAATTAGCACTGAGTTACTACAGTGTGGCAAAACCAATGGTTATTTACCAAAGCACATACAGACGCACAGAAGGCATCATTCTGGCTCTACTAAAAGTATACTTCGGGCAGAAACACCAATTAAGAGTTTTTAAAATTAATTTATATTGACTGGGTGCACTAACAGGCACTCTTCCAGCTGTTGTGGACACAGTGAACAGAACAGAAAAACTCGTATGTTTATTTTGGCACTGTTCACAATAGCAAAGACTTGGAACCAATCCAAATGCCCATCAATGATAGACTGGATAAAGAAAATGTGGCACATATACTCCATGGAATACTATGCAACCATAAAAAAGGATGAGTTCATGTCCTTTACAGGGACATGGCTGAAGCTGGAAACCATCATTCTCAGCAAACTGACTCAAGAACGGAAAACCAAACACCATATGTTCTCACTCATAAGTGAGAGCTGAACAGTGAAAACACACGGACACAGGAAGGGGAACATCACACACCAGGGCCTGTCATGGGGTGGGGGGCTAGGGAGGGAAAGCCTTAGGAGAAATACCTAATGCAGATGATGGGTTGATGGGTGCAGCAAACCACATGGCATGTGTATACCTATGTAACAAACCTGCATGTTCTGCACATGTACCCCAGAACTTAAAGTAAAAAAACAAAACAGAAAAACTCTTGCCATGGTGAAGCTTACAGTACGGACAGACATGACAACAAAATTAAAATCCATCCATCCATCCAAGCTCTGTGTGTGTTTGTGTTTAGCAGTGAACAAAAAGACATTCATATTCTAAGTATTGGGAGAAAAGCAATCAGGGAGGGGGAAATCAGGAATGTCAGGGCAATTTTTGATAGGACAGCTATAGTGGACCTCCCAGGGGAGGTAAAGGAGTGAGCTCTGCCACAGTCTTTGGGCAGGAACAGCTGATGAAAGACTCTGGGATGGGAGCCCAGCTGGTATGTTTGAGAAACAGCTAGGGGACAGATGCCGATGAAGGGGAATGAATGAGGGGAAGAACAGTAGGAGACAAGGTCAGAGGGCAGCAGGGGGCCAAACACTGTGAGGCCTCCTGGGTCTCTGTAAAGACTACGGTTTTTCCTTAGGGTAAAACGGAGACCCTCTGGAGGGCTTTGAACAAGATTGATGAGATCTGACTTAGTAGATTTTAACAAGATCATTTTGGCTGCTGTGTTAAGTATAGACTGCAGCAGGCGAGGAGAGGGGAGACTTGTTAGGAAGCTAATAAAACAGTCCAGTTGAGAGGTGACAACAACCTCATCTTTCACTCAAAAAATACCTGTGGACACCCACTCTGTGGCTAGTCATCTGCTGGCCCTGAGAATACACAGTTGAAGACCTCCCCGCAGGAAGGGCACCAGGGAGGCACTCTCTACCACCTCTTCCTCAGGCAGGAAATGAGGGAGCAAAGGACTCTCCGACCTGGGGAGAACCCAGGACTCCATGGGAGGTGGTGGAGCTGATGGGTGGGCTCCATTTGTTCACTGCTGACTCCCCAGCACCTACGACAGTCCCTGGTATAAATATTTATGCTCTAAGTGACTTTCAGATAATAGTTTTTAAGGCTACTTTAGTGTCAAACTAGTTTATAATTCTTAAATGTTGATCGACTCACTGAAAATATTATAAAAGGACACATACCCACATACCTACACACTCCACACACTTCCCACAAGTGTATGCTGAAGACTGACTCCAGGTTCTACAACAAGCACATCGAACACAGAATATTTCCAAGTTCACTGAGGTTTCATTTGAGGGAGAGGGTAACAGAAAAATGTCTTTCAAATGTGAAGAATGTGATCCCTATAAAGAGATTAGATTTATCATGCCTCTTCCTAATCATAGTTTCTAATATAAAACCAGCACAGTGCTGTAAACTAAAAGTAATAGCTTTTAAAAATTAGGAGTTGATTAGGGGCCGGGTACGGTGGCTCATGCCTGTAATCCCAGCACTTTGGGAGGCTGAGGCGGGTGGATTACAAGGTCAAGAGATCGAGACTACCCTGGCCAACATGGTGAAACCCCGTCTCTACTAAAAATACAAAAAAATGAGCTGGGCGTGGTGGCGCGCGCCTGTAATCCCAGCTACTCGGGAGGCTGAGGCAGGAGAATTGCTTGAACCTGGGAGGCAGAGGTTGCAGTGAGCCAAGGTCGCGCCACTGCACTCCAGCCTGGCGCCTGGTGATGGAGTAAGACTCTGTCTCAAAAAAAAAAAAAAAAAATTAGGAGTTGATTATAAGACCACAATTAGAAAGTCTTATTTTCTTACTCCTTATGGAATATAAGTAATTATATATCATAGGTAATTAAAATCAACTCATAGACTAATAAAAGAAACTTTTCCAATTACATGTAATGTAAATCACTCTAGAAAAAATTTTTACAAATTATTTTGAAGTGTTTTAATGTCACTGAGGACATTTTTAAATTCTCAGGAACCAATTCTCACATTTTCCAGGGTAGCATTTCTCACAGCCATGGATGTCAAGGGTTATTGTGATGATCTATCTTCATAGCCTTCTACAGTGGACTTTATGTGCAAACTCTGAATTAAAGCCAATGTCTAAGGGTATATAAATTATCCCATACAGAATAATTTCTTAGAAGTGTTATTAAGCTCCTTGCTCAACCAGTCCTAACAGTGGGAATCAGGAGCTGCCTGAGGCACCTTGGCAGAGTTTCTGAAGAGTTACTTTCGTACATTTAAATATGTTCTTAAAAGTTTTCTTACAGTTGATGTAAAAGGATATTTGTCTCCAATTTACCTTATCAGTCTATCAACTGTTAATTTATTCACATTTAATAAAGGATGAGAAATGCCAGTGCAACAAAGGTACTTTGAGTAATATAAAAATACACAAATCCTCAGGTGGGCTGATATAACCAATCCTATAATTTCAAGGAAAGAAAGGGTAATCCATTTTAAATCTATGATTACCTTCTAAGTATGTTTCAGAGATATTGTAACAGGAATTCTCACAATGGCTTTCTTCATAGTCCTGTACTTACAATTTTTAGGTATCAAATAGTCTGTTTGCTAGAAAGTATTAATAGAACTGTGAGATCCTGTATTTTATATCCATAATTTCCCCTTCATATATTCAGCCTTTTGTTTTTCACAGATCATAAAGATAACATTGTGCTTATTAGTAGAAATAAACCAATTTGTTCTCACACACAAATTTAGGTACCTTGAAATCAACAACTTCATGAATCATTTTCACTGAAATCACTTTGAAGTTTTAACTTATAGAAAGTTCCAGTCGGGTGTGGTGGCCCATGCCTGTAATCCTAGCACTTTGGGAGGCTGAGGCGGGTGGATCACCTGAGGTAAGGAGTTCGAGACCAGCCTGGCCAAAGTGGCAAAACCCTGTCTCTACCAAAAATACAAAAATTAGCTGGGCATGGCGGCATGTGCCTTACTCCCAGCTACTCAGGAGGCTGAGGCAGGAGAATTGCTTCAACACAGGAGATGGAGGTTGCAATGAGCCCAGATCGTGCCACTGCACTCCAGCCTGGGCAACAGAGCAAGAACTGATCTCAAAAAAAAAAGTTCCTACTACTTTCTGATTAACAAGGGTAAAATATCAATCTGATCATACGTTCAATGTTTCATAAAATGGTCAGTTCAGAAGTTCCATGTTAAAATTACCATAATTTTAAAAATTACCATAATTCCTCTCAACCAAGGAAAAACTATAGTCTTCAGAATAAAAGGCTGGGCGTGGTAGCTCAGACCTATAATCTCAACACGTTGGGAGGTCAAGGCAGGAGTGACACTTGAGCCCAGGAGTTCAAGACCATTCTTGGCAACATAGGAAGAAGATACCATCTCTACAAAAAATAAAAAATAAAAAATTAGCCAGGCATGGTAGTGTACACCTGTGGTCCCAGCTACTCAGGAGGCTAAGATGGGAGGATCACTTAAGACCAGGTCAAGGCTGCAGTGAGCTGTGATGGTGCCACTGTATTCCAGCCTGGGAGACACAGTGAGACCCTGTCTCAAGGGTGGGGGAAGGGAGGGAGGGGAAAAGCATTAATCCATCTTCCAATCTATGTCTGAATATATAAGTAACAACTCATTTTAAAAGAGTTTTCAACAGTTTGACAGGTCCTAAAAGGTAAACACAGAATTACCATATGATCCAGCAACTCCACTCTTAGATATATCCCTGAAAGAATTAAAAGCAGGGACTCAAACAGATACTTGTATAACAGTGCTCACAATACTCAAGTGTTCACAAGTAACATTACTCACAACAGCCAAAAGGTGAAAATCACCCAAGTGTCCGTCAACAGATAAATGGATAAACAAGTACGGTATATACATACAATGGAATATTATTCAGCCATAAAAAGGAACGAAATTCTGATACAGCTACAACATGGATGAACCTTGGAGACACTATGCCAAGTAAAATTAGCAAGATACAAAATGATTTAAAAAAAATATGATTCCTTGGTCAGGTGCAGTGGTTCACGCTTGTAATCCCAGCACTCCGGGAGGCAGAGGCGGGCGGATCACAAGGTCAGCAGTTCGAGACTAGCCTGGCCAATATGATGAAACCCCATCTCTACTAAAAATACAAAAATTAGCTGCGCATGGTGTGGGCACCTGTAATCCCAGCTACTTGGGAGGCTGAGGCAGGAGAATCACTTGAACCCAAAAGGCAGAAGTTGCAGTGAGCAGAGATTGGGTCATTGCACTCCAGCCTGGGAAACAGAGCCCAACTCCGTCTCAAAAACAAAAATTATATTTATATATGTATGATTCTGCTTACATGAAGTAGCTAGAGTAGGCAAATTCATAGAGACAAAAAGTAGAACAGAAGTTACCAGGGGCTAGGGGCAAGGGCAAATGGGAGTTATTGTTTAATGTGTACAGAGTTTCTGTTTAGGAAGATGAAAAAGTTCTGGAAATAGACAATGGTGATGGTTGAACATTGTGAATGTAAACTTACTGCCACTGAATTATACATTTTAAAATGATTAAAATGGTAAATTTTGTGTTATTTATATTTTACCATAGTAAAAAAAGTTAGTAAGGATAATTAAACTGGGCAAAAAACAGTCAATTTTCAAAGCATTTCCAATCTACCTCCACTATTTCATTATGATTCTTTCCATTTTACAGATGAGGAAACTGAGGTTCGAACACCAAATGAGGGGCAAAGCATGGACCAGCACTCCAGCCAGTGGGCTCCACAGCCAGCCAACTGCAGCCTGGCTCACCCCACAGCCCAGCACACAGCACTTCTGAGTGCAAGCCTGCCTTCCCTCAGGACAGCCTCCCAATTCTACTCTCTACCCTTGTAGCTTTCCTTTCCCTCCACCAACTTTCATCTGAGCAATGGAATAATCACCACAGGGTAAAAGTACGATTCACAAGAGTAGTGGAAAAGTCTAGGAGCACCTGAGAATGTAGGCATTTCACAGGAGGACCATACACACAGCACCCTGTGTTCAGAGCGCTCATTACCAAAGCAGAGCTTACTAGGATGCTTCCAACAGCAGGAAATCAGAAAACTCAAAGTCAAATTGGTATAAACCATGAGAAAATTTATTATCACACATGACTATGAGATCACAGGCAGAGAGAGATCCAGACCTAGATCCTATGAACAGCAGGTGAGTGCCAGAATCAAAAATGCAGGTTCCTCCTGTCTTTCTGCTCTGACAACTTCAGTGTCAGAATCACCTCAAGACTGATACCCTCATGGTCACAGGATGGCTGCCAGTGGAAATACAGTCACAGCCATGCTTCATTATTTGCTCTCTCCTTCTGGATGTGAAGGAAGATGCTTCCCCAAACCCCCTTGAAAAATAAGTCTTTCCTTATGACTGGGCCTACCCAGATCATGTGGATACCTCTAGGCCATAAACAGTCACCATGGGATAACCATGCTCTGACATGCTTAGATTAAGAATGGATTCTCATAGCTATCTCAGGGTGAGGGGGAAGTAACTGAAGAAAATCTGCATCTCGTTATTAGGAAAAACAAAGGAAATGGATGCTGACAGGCAGCCAGCACTGTCCACTATACCTGTGTTTCTCAAACTTTAATATGCACACAAACTCCCAGAGAATCTCACTAAACACAGATTTGGATTTGGTAGGTCTGAGATAGATAGGGCTCAAGATTCTACATCTCCAGTAAGCTTCCAGATAATGATTATGTTCCTGGTCCCTCTCTGCACACAGGAGCTATTCAACAATGGTTTGTGTGCCCCTTACCTAAAGAGCGCACCTCCCCTAGTGACCAGGGGGTCTGGCCATCTCCTGAGAACATCACATCATGTACTTTTGTCAGGCTATTACCAGCTGCACTCTGAACATTAGAGACCAGCATACTCCTCTCAGCTGCAATGGCACAGATGTTGAATAGTGCAGATGACAAATTAGCCTGAGGCATCCAGAAACTAAGAAGCTTTTTAAACAAAACATTTGGCAAAATAATCAATGGTGATAAATAATACACTCTAGCTCTAATGACAAGCCATTATGAATCTCTTGCATTTTATCACCCCATCCGTATATTTTTTTAATATATATACATATATATATACTTTAATATATATTTTTTATTGTACTTTAGGTTCTGGGGTACACGTGCAGATCACACAGGACTGTTGCATAGGTACATACATGGCAATGTGGTTTGCTGCCTCCATCCCCCCACCACCTGCATCTGGCATGTCTCCCCATGTTATCCCTCCCCAACTTCCCTACCCACCGCTGTCCCTCCCCTAGTCCCCCCCAATAGACTCCAGTGTGTGATGTTCCCCTTCCTGTGTTCATGTGTTCTCACTGTTCAACACCCACCTATGAGTGAGAACATGTGGTGTTTGATTTTCTGTTCTTGTGTCAGTTTGCTGAGAATGATGGTTTCACCCCATCCATATTAAGAGTTTCTACCTCTAGAATAAGGAAGACACTCTTCTTCAGAGACTGACCTACAGCAGCACTACCCAATGGGACACCATGCCAAATACAGGGGGAGAAGGTGACCAGTCTTCAGGAATAAAGTGTAGACTCTAGAGTCTGGCATGAATGGAGCCATGAGTTGGTATGGCTCATACTGAAGAAGATGTAAAGGCAGCAGGTAACAAGTGAATACACAGGAAATAAGCAGCAGCATCTTCTAGATTTTCCACAGGATCTTAATACCCCTGACCTCACCAAGAGCTGTCATTCCTCCTCTGCCTCTTCTGTCCTCTCTTCAGTAATTCTAACCTCTCCTGGCAATTTCCTTGGTTTCAGAATAACAAGGTGTTCCCCACCACTGAATAGATTTCCCAGAGAAAATGTAATGCAGCAGGAAATGGATGGGATCTGAAATTCCAGGGCCCAGGTCTCAACCTCAGCTCTGTCACTTTACCAACCCACTATGTGAGTAAACAAGCATTTCCTGAGTCTTGATTTGCTTATCAAAAAAAAAAAAAAAGAGAGAGAATGAGGATAATCTATATCATGAAACACTACATAAATGTTTGTCCCTATCATTCAAAGTTCTCTGTATGGCGGAAGAGTAATCTCAGTTTTTCCCATATTCCAGAGACCTCTGTAATTCTCACAAATCCTGGACGTTGAGATTGAAAATGATCTGATGCATGACTCTTCCGTATATTATAAATATCGAAGAAAGTCCTCACAGTAGTTCTAGAGGTGCGTGGCCTGAAGCCAGGTCCCCAGAGATTCTGGGAAGGCTGGGCTGGGTCTGCACTAGCCTTCATTTTGGAATTTCCTGTTCCTTAGTAGTTTATGGCACTATTATGAGTAGTTCAGAAAGCAAGGGATCTTCTTTCCAAGCAGAGAGAAGACCACAAAGTAGGAATGTGAATGCAAAACTATCATTATTTCTAATGAAAGATAACTGGATATTTCTCTAAAGTCTCTTCTAACTCTAGAATTTTGGGATTGCATGATCCTAGGCCCTTCCTAGAGAAACTTTAGCCCAGGTTCCACTGCTAACAAAGTTTCTATTATGACTGCCACTTACTCCTGCCAAGTATCAAGCCCTGTCCTCAACTGGCTTTCCAAGTTTATATAATAGATAAAGGCCATTTGCTTCAATTGTGGAGCAATGACTTAAAATAGGACGAAAAGTTAAAAGCAGAGAAATGGCAGTGAGCTCCAGACAAGCCCTAACTCTCTTCCTCAGAAGATACTTATCTGCACTAGTCAGGCTGAATCTGGGCAGCGAGAGAAGGAAACCTTGAACTTTACAAATTGTGTCCATGAGAGAGCATAGAAGACCATGCTAGAAAGTAGCAGCACATTCTCTTATGTCAGGATGAGGCCCACGTGAATTATGAGTTTTTTTACACTTTTCTCTTTAACAGCCTATCCGTGCCCACAGTGATTTCTCATGCGCTGGTACCTTCTTCAGAGCCTACCTGATTAAACTTGGTTTTTCATTGGATATGGCCGTGACAAAGGGTTCTCAGATGAACAGACTTCATTTCCCCGATTCTATCTCTATGCCTCAGAAACATAAGTACTGAAGAAACTTCTGGTGTTTATAGTTAAGTTGGACTAGGCCCAGTGGTTCGTGCCTGTACCTCCAGCACTTCGACAAGCCAAGCTGGGAGGATTGCTTGAGCCCAGGAGTTCCAGACTAGCTTGGGCAACATGGTGAGACCTCATCTCTACAAAAAATTTAAAAATTAGCTTGTCATGGTGGCACATGCCTGTAGTCCCAGCTACTAGGAAGGATTGCTCGAGCCTGGGAGGTCAAGGCTGCAGTGAGCGGTGATCATGCAGTATGGCCAACAGAGCAACACCCAGTCTCAAAAAAAAAAAAAAAAAAAAAAGAATATATATATGTGTGTGTGTGTGTGTGTGTATATGTATTTACATATATATGTGTATATATGAGAGTTAACTATATATAATACATATACTATATATACTTACCTATATAATTATATATAGGTAAATATATACTAATTTAAAATATACAGTTAAATATCTTAATATATAATACATTATATATTTATATTAAATAAAATAAATATATGTAATATAACATATATCTTATATATTAATATATAATGAATGAACTTTTGGGATGATAAAAATATTATCAGACAGCATTGTTGTAATGATTGTGCAACTGTATAAATACATAAAAGCCTTATACACTTGCAACAGGTGAATTTTATACTATCTAAATTATACTTCAAACAAAGCTGTGTGTGGGTTTGTTTTTGTTTTTTGAGGTAGGTTCTCACTGTGTCACCCAGATTGGAGTGCAGTAGCGCAGTCACAGCTCACTGCACCTAACCTCCTGGGCCCAAGTGATCCTCCCACTTCAACCTCCCAATTAGCAGGGACTACAAGTGTGTGTGCCACCATGGCCAGATGAACTAAAACATTTTTTTTTTGTAGAGATGAGGTTTTGCTATGTTGCCCCGGCTGGGGTTTCAAACTTCAGGCCTCAAGTGATCCTCCCACATCGGCCTCCCAAAGTGCTGGGATTACAGGCATGAGCCACCATACTTCATCTAAAGCTGTTTATTTTTTAAAAAGCACTTTGTATTTTTCCTAGTCATCTTATGTTTAAACATTATAAAGTTGTAATCATACTATATTTACAATTTCACATCCTGCTTTTCTTAATAATGAAATGTCATGACATTAAAATATTACAAAGCTTTAATAAATATGATAAATACTATATAATTTCATTAAACTTTAGGGTATCATCAGACTTTTTAAGTGATCCTTTTGTTGTTTATCTACATAGTTTCAAACTTTCTGTTAGTATAAATAATGCTGCTAAAACCTATTCACACCCAGTTTTCTCCACACATTCTTAAGTTTGATTCGTAATTAAAATTATGAATTACAATTATAAATCATTTCAAATTTGATGCATACTGACAAATTCTTTTACTAACAGATTTTATCCATTTATCTTTCCTTTTAATAATTAGCTTTTTGCTATTCTTGCCTATTTATTCCTCTCAAGAAACTTCATAATAATTCTGTCCATTTTACCAAAAGAATTCTACCTAGAATTCTGATTAACAGTATTGAAACTAAATATTAATATGGAAAGTTGAAAAAATTCTTAAGAAAAAAAATTAATGTTTCAGCTAAAAAAATTAATCCAATAATCTGGAAACTTCATTTATCTAAAACATAGCATCTCCCCATGTCAAGTAACTTGTTCCTGCATTGCCTCCTAACAGAGAAAAGAAACACTGTACTTACCATCCTGGCCAACATGGTGAAACCCTGTCTCTACTAAAAATACAAAAATTAGCTGGGCATGGTGGTACACGCCTGTAGTCCCAGCTACTCAGGAGGCTAAAGCAGGAAAATCGCTGGAACATAAGAGACAGAGGTTTCAGTGAGGCAAGATCACACTACTGCACTCCAGCCTGGAGACAGAGTGGACACTCTATCTCAAAAAAAAACAAAAAACAAAAAACACTGTACTTGCACAGATTATTGAAATAATCCAAGTCTAATTTAATGTCAACTGAAAGGTTACTTATTAGCAACTACCCGCATATTATTTTATGGCAATATTTAAAGAAATATACTTCACTAAACCAAACAAAAAGCCATATATACCAAACAAAATGTACTGTATCATTATTTACTCATTTGACAAATATTCACGGAATGCCTATTATATGTGATGCACTGTCTCATGAGCATGAGATTTTTAAGTATCCCAAAAAGCATAAATAGCTTTTTGTAGAAAAATGCTATATTTCTTAGAACCTCTTATCAAAACTTATCTAAAATATGCAATTGCATATTTTAGCTTTCATCTCATTTGTTCAGCTAATCTCCAGTAATGCTTTATCCTGGAAAGCATGACAGTGCAAAAGAAAATTTCAGTTCTAAAAAGTTCCAAATATCCTTGGAGTTCCCATC
Source organism: Cacajao melanocephalus (assembly GCA_963573385.1). NCBI lineage: Eukaryota > Metazoa > Chordata > Mammalia > Primates > Pitheciidae > Cacajao > Cacajao melanocephalus. The sequence goes on from CAUYLG010030502.1 coordinate 53,189, forward strand.
ACTTTCCACATTCCAAACTTATCACCACAACTTCCTTCATAGAAAGCACGCTTTTTTTTTTTTTGAGACAGAGTCTCGCTCTGTTGCCGAGGCTGCAGAGGCGCAATTTTGGCTCACTGCAACCTCCACCTCCCGGGTTTGAGCAATTCTCTACCTCAACCTCCCCAGTAGCTGGGATTATAAGCACCCGCTATCAAGTCTGGCTAATTTTTGTATTTTTTTTTTCTTTATTTACTGAATTTCTTTTTCTTTTTTTTTTTTTTAAGACAGAGTTTCACCATGTTGGTCAGGCTGGTCTTGAACTCCCAACCTCAGGTGATCCGCCCGCCTTGGCCTCCAAAGTGCTTGGATTACAGGTGTGAGCCACCACACCCGGCCTAATTTTTGTATTTTTAGTAGAGACAGGGTTTCACCATCTTGGCCAGGGTGGTCTTGAACGACTGACTTCATGATCCACCTGCCTCGGCCGCCCAAAGTGCTGGGATTATAGGCATGAGCCACAGCACCCAGCCCACAGAAAGCATTCTAAATGAATGAGCAAATTATCAGAGATGTGGGGCTTTTTTTTTTTTCCTTTCCTTCCTTTAAAAATCAAAAGAGCTCAAGTTTGGAAAACTCATCTTTTTGTCTGTTCTCACGGTCCCAAAATGACCCTTTGCCGATGGTGTGGGGGTGGCGAACAGACCTCTGAATTTTAAGGAAATGCTAGAACTCTTTGGTCTCTCATCAAACTCAACAGAGAGTTCTGTAATAAAATTAAGCATCACATTCTATACTTCACCAATATCCTCTGTCATCATGAATACCAGTCCCAAATGGAAAGCACCTGACAAATACTGGAAAACCCAGGTCTAAAACAAAGTAGCTTTCATATAGCATATACCTCATACTCAGGGTTAAAATATTCTATTACTAAGTATAAAGAAACTAAGTTAAACAGACATCTGCAGATGTTTCATGTTTTGTATAGATCTGGCAAATGCCCAAAAGACAAAAAAAAGTTCTCATTTTCTGATGTGGGTTAGCCAGCATTGAAACAAAACAAAACAAAACCCAAACATTGTTAAATTGTTCAAGAAATTACCCTTACACCCACCTCAAAGTTACATTATTGTAATTCTTGTCCACTTTATAAACCAGGTCACCTAGTGTCCTAAACATCTGTCGTTTTAAAATCTTTAACCACATTTTTTCATCATTATCCTCGGTCATGTAAATACATTCAGTGACCTGAAATGGGATAAGTGGGAACACAGCTTTCCAGATTTCATGGGGGTAGTCACAAAGCTCCTACCTTCTTGAACCCATTTTTAAAAGGAGAAAATCAGTCTCTAGTCATGTTTACAAAGGTTTCATGGCTATTGCAAAAATATCACTACCCACACTCCTCAAACAAAGGCTGTTCATTTGATGAATGAATTACTCCATCTCCAGATTCTAATTAAGACTACTATGTATTCCTAAAATACGCTTCACTGTGACAAAGTCCATATTGTACTCTAAAGAAAGAACTATTCCGACAAGAACTATTCTGACAGCAATCCAGTAGAACCCAAGGGAACCAATACATTCTAATGTAGGCAATGACCTTAAACTCTGGTATTTTGGACATCATTTCCTCCACACACTCTCTCAATGAGAAAATTTGAAAGTGGAGAATGAATAATTGTTTTGTTCTGAAACTTCCCATTAGAATAACAGAAAGAAGTGTTCAACACAAGCCTGAGGAACCAGGCTAAATTTTAACCTATATTCATATACTTTAGCTTCTAGGACACCCAAAGAATAAATCTAAACTGGATAGAAGACATAAGTCAAATGGTCAATGGTCCCTGCTGGCTAATTACAGGCTTAGCACCTGTCATTTTTACCTGTCTCTTTCTGCATCTGTGGTTGAGCCCAGTTATGAGAGAACTACCACCCAAGAGAGTGTCCAGCCTCTTGGAGCTAGCAGTTGGCAAACTGACTTGTACCAGGGACACTCAGCATCATGTTCTAAGGGTTTGAAAGAGAAAGACATCCTCAACCTCATCAATTCCACCTCTGCCCTACACCACCCTTTGGTGATGAAGGATACAGCAGGGGCAATCCCTAAGGATACCCTGCCTGGCCATCCACCACCCAATCCACAATAGGTCTTGGCCTACTTGCCAGCAACTTAAAGTTTAACAATACTATCAGTAAGTGTGAAACACACCAGTTTTGTATTGAAATCAAAGTCGAACTGCTCCTTTGTAATCCAAAGGGCAAGGGAAAAACTTATTCAAAATTTACATTACATTTAAACAACTTCAAACCACAACTCCCCCTTAATGAACTCCATCAACCCTTCCTCTTACCTTATAATGAAATCAGAACTCTTATGTATCAGCCATTTCATTTTTTCAGTAACAGACTAAAGTTACAGAAATACAATTGTAGTCAGGGAGACTATTACTGAAAAGCAAAACACTATACTTCAAACACAAGCATCATTAAGGAAACTTTATTCTCCATTATAAAATATGGACAGCATTAACAACCAAATGATTTACGGGTACTTTACAGAAGTCTCCATAATCAACTTACTTTGCCCTTTAGAGATTATCTCTCTTCCATTTTTTTTATTTTATTTTTTTTTAATAGAGATGGGGTTTCACCATGTTGGCAAGGCTGGTCTCGAACTCCTGACCTCAGGTGATCTGTCCGCCTCAGCCTCCCAAAGTGCTGGGATTACAGGCGTGAGCCACCGCGCCTGGCCTCCCTTCCATCTTTAACTGAACATTTCAAACTCTGTATGATAGTTAACATAAAACTTTTTGTACTACTGTCTTTAAAAAAAAAAAAAAGAATCACTCTACACAGGCTTGCTAGAGAATCAGCTAGGCTCTGCTGGTTTAGCTATAAATGACCCTTATACATTAACTACATCTTTTGATGGAATGCCAGTCAGCCAATGAACAGGGATCACTTATGAGTAGGAAGTTATCACCACTCCAGTGGACTTCCAGGAAGTGCCCATGCCATCCTAACCAGAGGGGCTCATAATATAAGAGCAACATCCATTTAAAAGAGAGTACGGCGGCCGGTCGCAATGGCTCACACCTGTAATCCCAGAACTTTGGGAGGCTGAGGCTGGTGGATCATGAGGTCAGGAGATCGAGGCCAACCTGGCTAACACGGTGAAACTCTGTCTCTACTAAAAAATTAGCAGGGTGTGATGGCACATGCCTGCAGTACCAGCTATTCAGGAGGCTGAGGCAGGAGAATCACTTGAACTCGAGAGGCGGTGGTTGCAGTGGGCCAAAATAGCGCCACTGCACTCCAGCCTGGGCAACAAGAGCAAAACTTCATTTCAAAAATATGTATACATAATAGAGAATGTTAAATCACATACCCTGAGGATACAAGCTGGTAAATCCAGATGGTAGGAAATTCTTTAAGATAACCACGCAGTTTCTTCAACAACAGCAACAACAAAATCACAAGAGAAAAGAAAAAGATGGAAGGTGTACTTACATGTTAAAAGAGACTAAAAGACTTATCAACCTAAAAAAAATGTTAGAACCTTATTCAGATCTCAATTTAGAAAAACCACAAAATAGGCCAGGCACGGTGGCTCACGCATATAATCCCAGCACTTTCGGAGGCCGAGGCAGGCAGATCACAAGGTCAAGAGATCGAGATCATCCTGGCCAACGTGGTGAAACCCCATCTCTACTAAAAATACAAAAATTAGCTGGGCGTGGTGGCATGCACCCGTAATTCCAGCTACTCGGGAGGCTGAGGCAGGAGAATTGCCTGCAGCTGGGAGGCAATGAGCCGAGATTGCGCCACTGAACTCAAGCTTGGGTGACAGAGCGAGACTCCGTCTCAAAAAAAAAAAAATAAGAAAGAAAAAGAAAAACCACAAAATAAAACCCATGTTTGAGATAAACAGAAATTTAAACACGTACTGTATAGTTGATTATATCATTAAATTACTATTCATCTTTTTCAGGTGTGATGACGCTGAGGTTATGTTCAAACACTACTAAAAGAGTCCTTACTTTTTAAGGATATATATTAAAATCTCTGTAATATGACACAGGGGAGAGAGGACTGAAAAAATACTGGACTTCAGTTAAAGATTTACCATCAGTCAATAATTACTGAAGCTGGCCGGGCATGGTGGCTCAAGCCTGTAATCCTAGCATGTTGGGAGGCGAAGGTGGGTGGACCACCTGAGGTCAAGAGTTTGAGACCAGCCTGGCCAACATGGTGAAACCCCATCTCTACTAAAAATACAAAAATTAGCCAGGCATGGTGATGGGTACCTGCAATCCCAGCTACTCGGGAGGCTGTGGCAGAAGAATCGCTTGAACCCAAGAGGCGGAGGTTGTAGTGAGCCAAGAGTGCCATTGCACTCCAGCCTGGGCAACAGAGCAAAAACTCCATCTCAAATAAATAAAATAAAATAATAGCAATAATTGCTGAAGCTGAGTGGAAGCACATAGAGATACACTGCTCTCTCTATTTTTGTGTATGTTTGAAATCCTGTGTAATACAAAAATAAAAAGCATAGATCTCATGACATTCCTCCCTCAAGAAGTACGAGATGAGGCTGAGCAATCAGCATTTTTAGCACAAACCCCATGCTATGAGAAGTCTGGAGCCCATGTTTTGAGAGCACTGTTTTCCCTGATTCTTGAATTTTCCCTATAACATTCCAAATAAGCCAAGTGTCTGGCTGAACCCTATGAGATGACCAATATATCTGTACCTCCTGAGAACCCAATAACATTTGACTGTTCCTAATGTCTTTAGTAAATAACAACTAATCTATAAGAACTAACGACTAATTACCAGTTCCTCCTTTAAATTTCTTTTTTCTTTTTTGAGAGAGAAAAAGAGAGAAGAGAGGAGACAGAGAGAAAGAGGCTTTCTTTGGTGCCCAGGCTGGAGTGTAGTGGCAAGACTCAACCTCCCAGGCTGAGTGATCTTCCCACCTCAGCCTCCTGAGTAGCTGGAGTTGTTCCCAGACCAAACTGAGGGTTGGCTGCTATTTCTCGTGGCCCAGTAACAAGATGTAGACGAACTGGGGAGGAAAAAACTTTTTATTTCTGCAATTGGTTACAGGGAGAAGGCCTGGAAATTATCACCAACTCAAAATTACAAAGCTTTCTAGAGCTTATATACCTTCTAAGCTATACGTCTAAGTGTTAAGTGTGCATTCATCTGAAGTCATAAGTGATTAACTTCTTTTAATCTATAACTAAGGTACGAGTCCTGGAGACCTTCTTCTGGAACCTCAGTAAATTTACTTAATCTAATGGATCAGGTGCTGAGGTGATTACCCTTATGTTGTCTCCTGCTAAATCAGAGGTTTGGGGAGTTTCTTCAGACCCACAATAAAACTTGTTTAATCCTAAAATGGTCCTGTGAAGCATTATTTCATAATTTTGTCATGCTTTAAGGCCCAGGAATGGCTTAGGCTGACTCTTGGTGGGCTTCTGTTTCTGTCCAGCCTTTGACAAGGGCATTGGCTTTTTTCATTTTTACTATTTAACTTAACCACTCAGTTGGTATTGAAACAGTTGTTATGGAGGCCTGCATTAGTAAGACCTGGCCTGCCACAGGACTATGGGCATGTGCCACCATGCCCAGCTAATTAAAAATTTTTTTTTTTGTAGAGATGGGGTACCACTATGTTGCCCAGACTCATCATGAACTCCTGGGCTCAAGCGATCCTCCAGCTTCAGCCTCACAAAGTGTTCAGATTATAGGCATGAGCCACCATGCCCAGCCAAATTTCTAAAAGACTTTTAAAATAGTTTCTTATGAGACTTGTATACACAAAGCTACAATATCAATGTCTCCTTCACTCTATTACAGTTGCATACTCCATACCCTATAGCACAGTACAGTGTATATAATGGACAAAAACTGAATTGGAAGATGTGTTCCAAAATTTGTAACTATCACTTTCACAAATGCAAGCATGGCCAAGAGTTCAAATAAGAATAATGAAGTTTGTGGGTTGCACACAAATACAGACACACTAAATTTGGGTAAAGAACTGAATCTTATCCAATGCATTCTCCAGGAGGTCAAGAAAAGAAAGCCTAATAGGTGTTGAAGCAGCCAGGGAAGCCATCTTCCAGACAGAGGAGTTTAAGCTGGGACTTGAGAGTAAGACTTGGAAACTCCTACCCTCTTAAAAAAGGAAAGGCTACCCCTGGCAGAAAAGTAACAAAAATCAAGTTCAGAAAGAAGGACTGTGGTATGTTTGGCAATAAGATGATGTAAGCTTAAGGGTAGTAGGGAATAAAACTGGATAGGTCATGTGGACATGCCAAGAAAAAGCCTTGAGACTTGGAAAAACAATTAGCAAGCTGTGACCTCTTCTTGACATGAAGTGAGGAGACACAGGGCTCTATAGGGCACTTCAGTATGAACCCAAGCTGTTACTAATAGTATGACTTGGTGAGTTCTTAACCTCTTGAGCTTTGGTTTCCTCATCTGTAAAATGGATATAAAGATTCTACTTCAGGCTGGGTGTGGTGGCTCACGCCTGTAATCTCAGCACTTTGAGGCTGAGATGAGCGGATCAGAGGTCAAGAGATAGAGACCATCTTGGCCAACATGGTGAAACCCTGTCTCTACTAAAAATATAAAAAAATTAGCTGGGTGTGGTGGGAGGCACCTGTAGTCTCGGCTACTTGGGAGGCTGAGGCAGGAGAATCGCTTGAACAGAGGCAGAGGTTGCAGTGAGCCAACATCTCGCCAACGCACTTCAGCCTGGGCAACAGAGCATGATTCCATCTCAAAAAAACAAAAACAAAAACAAAAATCCTACTTTATGGTGTGGCTATAATGGTAAGATTATATAAAATAACATCTATAAGGTATTTGTGTGGAAGTAGGTAATTAATAAAAGGTGGTTATGACTAAGAGAGTTTCCAAAAGAGTGGCCTAAGAGGAAACTACACTCAGCAAGGATGCCTAAATATCATTTGAATTTCTCCTCAATGTTTCATGATGTCAGGTCTGTGCCAACAGTATGTAATATACTGTAGAGTCAAGCTAAACCAAAGAAAATTGTCCCTGTCTTACTCAAAGTTTTGTGAATTTATTCAAACAATGTCAAAGACACTAAGCAGAGCTAGCCCTGAACTTTTCGATTCACTAATAAATAAAAGGAGAAATAAAGCCTTCTGTCCAGTTTGTTATTCTTTGTATGTTTAACAAATTTGATTAAGACATTCCTTTACTTCCAGAGATTACATTTTGGCAGAAAAGATTAGACATATATACAAAAAACTATTAAAACAAAACAGAAATTGATAATCACCAAAAAAGAAGTCAAAATGCTTTGGGAGAACAGAAAAAGCTCTGACTCCCTAATTCCCTAGCACATGGCAGAGGCTAAATTAATGCCCCAGGAACTTTATGAGAGAAGTGACAATTTTGCCCCAGCTGCCAAGAAAACACAAAAGATGATGATTTTCCAGGCCAAGGGAAGAGCACAAACAGCACGGAGGCAGGAAATCATCATTTTCAGAAAAAGGCAGTGCGTTAGAGAGACACAAGTTAAGGAAATAGAGTGCAACAAGGCTATGAAGATGGGTTGGACTAGATCACAAACAGCCTTAAATTCCAGGTCCTGGAGTTTGGACCTACTTGACAGGCAATAAGCAGTTTCTCAATATTTTGAAAATATGTGACTGAAATAGTGCTTTAGAAAAATCTGAAACCAACAGATCAGTCAGGTGTACCTGCACTGTACCTTGCACAGAAAAGAAAATCTTGCTGAATCTACTGCACTGAGAAGGAGAAATAGCCAGCTATGGCAAAGCTGCAACTGCCTGTCCAACATCCATTCTCCCTCCCTTCCTCACTGTAACAACAAGGCAGATTTTATACGGGACAGCAATGTGCCCAGCTTTAAAAGCAAACAAACAAAAAACGACAACTACATTTACCAATGAGAAGTAAACATATAATCTGTTTTAAGTAGTTGGTAACATTTGTCACTCAGCTGATGCATCGCTAAAAGAGCCCATCAATAAGAAGGGATCTCTCTGGGGAGGAAAAGTTCCAGGCACCATCACATGTGGCTAGGAATACCAGGTCTTCAAGAAATCTTTCGAAGTGTTCTTCAAAAAGAACCACTTGAAAGAGACTGACATCGAGGACACCTGTAACAGAACAATTCTGGGCCAACATCCGTAATTCATTCAGACATTTCTAGACTTATTACGTTAATGGGCTCAGCTATGCCTGATAAGGTCTTGGTCTTCAAGGTATTTACAATATACTATAGATAAAAAGATAAAACATATACATACAACAAACTGTAACAATGCAATGTGAATAAAGTAACAGAGCAAACCAGTGCAATATAGCAGAGGGGACCCCACAATACAACTACAGCTTGGACTGTATTCCTAATTCTGCTGCTAACTTACTCGTCAGCCTTGAATAAACTATTTTACCTCTAGAGGCAATTCCTGTCCTGTAAAATAAAGGAGCAGTTTATTTAAATAAAGGGCTAACGCAGGGGACCCACTAAAGTGCTTAGTGCATTAGTTCAGTAGGTTCCAACTTTTTCATATATAAAGCCATTCTTTAAATGTTAATAAATTTTCTTAGAAATTCATATCACATATGAATTTTTTTAGCATATGTTAAAAGATAAAGTATGCATTATATAAATGCTATCACAAATTCCACAAACTCTTTAAAAGAATCTGTACTTTACCAGCATTTAAGTGAAAAATAGAAACATTCATTTCAAAAAACATTATTTGTTCCACTTCAAACTTTTAATATGTGCAACATTTTTTTCCAGCCAGTTGGAATAACTCTACAGTCCACAGAGCACTGGCTCTGCATTCTCTCAAGTCTTTCCCAGCCTTAATACTGTCATCTTATGCTCATTTGAAAGATTTTTAGAGCCAGGGTGAAAAGGAAATCAGTAAGAAAGGAGTGAAAAAAGAAAAGGACGGATTCAAGAGAAAATTCTAAGGTCAGAACTCAGCAAGAAAGTGGCTATAGGGAGGGAAGGACAAGAAACAAAAGCAACCATGTGAGGTGCCATTAGTAGCAGTATAAAGTCCAAGTGAAAAGAACCAGGATGATGGGAAACGATGATTCACTGAGCATCCACTATGTTCCTGGCATGGTGTTAAATGGTTTTAAAATGAAAACATACATATGATTTTAAAAATCAAAACAGTACAAAAAGCTACACAATAAAAAATTTCCCTCTCATCCTAGATTCTCAAGTGCCTAGACTCCCTCTCCAGAAACAATTACAAAAAATTTCATCTGTATCCTTTTAGAAATGTTTGCATTTGCCTTCGTACTTAATTATCACAACAACCTCTGAGATAGGTGGGATTACTTTATAAATTAAGAATCTGAGGCTTGGGCCAGGCGCAGTGGCTCACGCCTATAATACCAGCACTTTAGGAGGCCGAGGCGGGTGGATCACTAGGTCAAGAGATCGAGACCACCCTGGTCAACATGGTGAAACCCTGTCTCTACTAAAAATACAAAAATTAGCTGAGCATGGTGGTGCAGCCTGCAGTCCCAGCTACTTGGGAGGCTGAGGTAGGAGAATTGCTTGAACCCAGGAGGCGGAGGATGCGGTGAGCCGAGATCGTGACATTGCACTCTAGCCTGGGTAATAAGAGTGAAACCCCATCTCAAAAAAAAAAAAAGAATCTGAGGCTTAAAGATGCTGACAGCGCCAAGGTCAAAGAGTCATGAAGGGACAGAACTGGAACTAGAATATGGACTCAACCATCCATGCACATACTAACTCTATACTCAGGAAGCTACGAAAACTGGTAGCTGGGTGTGGTAGCTCATGCCTATAATCCCAGAACTTTGGGAGGCCGAAGAGGGCGAATCACTCATGTCCAGGAGTTCTAGACTAGGCTGGGCAACATGGGGAAACCCTGTCTTCACAAAAAATACAAAATATTAGCCACGGATGGTGGCATGCACCATCCCTGCAGTTGAGGTTGTAGTGAGCCACGACTGCACCACTGTACTCTAGCCTGGGTGACAGAGTAAGACCCTGTCTCAAAAACCAAACAAAAAACACTCTAGCAGAGATGTTCAAAGTGTTTGTGATAATTAAAAAATACAACCCAAATAACCACTAGTCAAAGACTGGTTATATGAATCATACCACATGTACACTGTGAAATACTATGCGGCCATTAAAACTAAGGTTAAAAAACATAAGATAAACCCAGATATACCAATTTGGAAAACCTCTAAGACAGCTTGTTGAAGTAAAAAAACAACTGCAAGAAATAGAGAGTTAATATTTACCGGACACAGAGCTTCAGTTTGGGAAGATGAAGAAGTTCTGGAAAGGAAGGGTAGTGATGGTTGCACAGCAGTGTGAATGTACATAACGCCACAGAACTGTACACTTAAAAATGGTTAAAATAGTAAATCTTGTTTTGCATATTTTACCAAAGCTTATTTAATATTAAAAAAAAAGCAGTTGCAGAACAGTATGACTGTGATTCCATTTTTGTAGAAAGAGAATGTATGTGTAAACATTCTTTGTAAATGTATGTTGTTTGTTATCTTGCTTTACCTTGCCTGCTACTCAGACATCCTGAAAGCCCTGGACTCCTGGTGTGCTGATGCTCAGTGCTGTGCCTCCCACACCAGGCTGACTTGTACCTTTCTTCCTACCTCTCACAGAATGCACTCTTCAGCCCTTGCTTTACCTGCAGGTGCCCCACCCCGCTGTTAAATGTCCCTGCAGACTCATCAAGTTCCAAAACATGCTCCAACATGAAAAAAAAGATGCAGGAAAATGCCTCCCTTACTCATCCCTGCAGTAAGCTCCAGAGTAGAAATGTCTGAGATGATCAAATAAAAGAGATGAGATTATATCAGGAAAAGGGAAAAGAAAACCTCCGTTGCTGAAGAATGCACAGTACATGGCAACAGGCAGTGTAGCTCCTGCTTCTCAAGTGTCTTAATATTAAAGTTTTTGGAAGACAATGTAGCAACAGTCCACTATATAATGTAGACGATCTCCCTGTGGGTGGGAAACCACAGCTTAAAGTGTAGTTACAAGAACTATAAAATTGACAAAATGGTTTGAGATGTTTTTCCTTCAAGTGCAAACCTAGGTAAGAACATGACCTATACTGAGGTTTATTTGTACGACTATCTGAGGAGCAAACACATTATTGAAAATAGAGGCTTTCGCAGTAAAGCTCTGCTCTCCTGTTACTGATCTGCTGTAGCTATGGAAGTTTCTCTGACCCATTGGAGGGACTCCAAGGCCCCCCTCTCTAAGAAGAAAGGAAAGCTTACCTGCTATACCCACATTTAGCAAAGGAAAGAACTGCCCAGGAGACGAGTCAAGGGGCTACAGTAAAGGGAAAGGGTGGGAATGATCAAATAAAATCAAGACAGCACAATCCTGGTGGGCAATTTTTTCTAAGCCTGAAAGTAACAGAACCACCAGAACTGAAATTATCTTTTCTACCACCAAACTTTCCTTAGCTTTCTTAAAAATCAAGTGTTCAATTTTTTCACCATACCAACAGGCACAGAGCACTGAAAAGCTGTGAAGACACTCAGGCCCATGACATTTTCTCTCTTCATAATGGCACTGGTCATCTTCTTACCAGGGAAAATCCTGAAAGGTAGAAAGTTGCTTCTCCCATTATGGTTCCTCAAGTCTTAGTTATTGTGACCTACTAAAACTCCCCAAAACTAAAAAGCACACACTACCACAAGCATTCAAGAACAATTTTAAGAGAAACTTTGTATTTGTTCCTTTTTAAATATCCCCAATACCTGCATATCCCTCATCACTTAGGATTATGTCTTTAACAGTGGTTCTTAAAGTATGGCCTTGAACCTCTGAGGGTCTCCAAGACCTTTTTAAGGGGTCTGAGAGATCAAAACTATTTTCATCATACATTCCTAAGACGAAGTCACTGTAGCATTGTGCACTGTGTTCACACAGATAGTGCAAAAACAATAGTCGGTACAACTGCTTGTCACTCACACTAATGAGGGCAGTAGTAGTGTCCCTGAATTCTTTTCCTCCATGAACTCACAGGAAAATAATGCCAACTTCACTTTTAAATGTCCTTGATAAAACTGTACAGTCACTCTAGAAAAATCTGTCAGTTTCTTAAAAAGCTAAACATGCAGGCTGGGCACGGTAGCTCACACCTGTAATTCCAGCACTTTGGGAGGCCAAGGCGGGCAGATCACGAGGTCAAGAGATCAAGACCATCCTGGCCAAGATGGTAAAACCCCGTCTCTACTAAAAAATACAAAAATTAGCTGGGTGTGGTAGTGCGCGTCTGTAGTCCCAAATACTCAGGAGACTGAGGCAGGAAAATTGCTTGAACCCAGGAGGCAGAGGTTGCAGTGAGCCAAGATCGCGCCACTGCACTCCAGCCTGGCGACACAGCAAGACTCTGTCTCAACAACAACAAAAAAAAGCTAAACATGCAATTTCTGTACAACCTGGCAATTGCACACTCTTGGACATTTATCTCAGAAAATAAAAACTTAGGTTCATATAAAACCTGTGTAGGCCAGGCACAGTGGCTCTAAAATTCCAGTACTTTGGGAAGCTGAGGTGGGCGGATCACTTGAACCCAGGAGTTGAGACTAGCCTGGACAACATGGCAAAACCCTGTCTCTACCAAAAAGATACAAAAATTATCCAGGCATGGTGGCATGTGCCTGTAGTTCTAGCTACTTGGGGAACGGAGGTCAAAGGATTGCTTCAGCCTGGGAGGCCGAGGCTACAGTAAGTTGTCATCATTCCACTGCACTCCACTCCAGCCTGGGTGACAGAACAAGACACTATCTCAAAAACAGCAACAAAACACCTGTCTATATGTTGATAGTAGCTTTCTTAATAGCCCAAAACTGTAACAGCCTGAGTGTCCTTCAACATGTGAACAGCTAAAGTGCTGTACATCCATACCATGGAGCACTACTCGGCAACAAAAAGGAACCAACTGTGACATACATAACAAACAGTGTATGATTCCACTTACAGAGATATGAGGTACTAGCAGAGTCAAAGTCATAGACAGAAAGTAGGAGGGTGGCTGCCAGGGGCTGGCAGGAAGAAGGGAATGGGGAGTTATTGTTTAATAGGTACAGTTTCAGTTTTGTAAGACAAAGATTTCTGGACATGTATGATGATGACGGATGCACAACAATTTGAATGAACTTAATACCTTCCCTCCAAAAAGTAAATTACTAATGCTAAGTTCAGAATGGGAAGGGGATGAGATGGGGAGAGACACTGGACCAGAGAGAGGTTTGAAGGTCTTAAAAGGAAACTATTATCTCCTTTACTTACACTACATATCCATTATTCTTAATATCTCACATATACTTTAAATTTAATATTAACTTACTAGTCAATACTTTAAGGAAAAAAGTCCATTAAGGAGTACAAATTATAAATGTTATTAAATCTTGAGCTTTGATTCTCTTTTTTGTTACTTGTGACCACATGGCAGGTGTGTACTTCTATAATTGACCGATGAGCTGAATTACTTCTTTGTTTCATGAAATACCATTTTTACTGGAAAGAACAACTGACAAATAGGGTTATTTAAACCTGCATTGCCAGACATATCCTTGAACCTGAACAAAGTGAGTCTGTCACTTTGAGAAAAACAACTGACTATATTTTGTTTCCAATGATAAAAAGCAGTCTTTCAATTGAAAACTGGAATTTTGGAAAACTTGTAAGCACTACCTTGTATCTGACAGCTTTTAACATAGAGACTTTCCTAATGAAATCAATAGTGATGCTAACGAATGTTATTCGGTACTATTAATGAAATGCGTCAGCTTGGGATCTGCTTAACTCAGTGAGCCAATATTTTCCAAATGATAAATATATGGTGTTACAATGGGTAACAAGTCCTTTCAAACTGCATGACAGACCAAGGAATTTTAACGTAACTGTGTGCAAAGGTCACTGACAGTAGCTTCAGATCCATTTAAACTGCAAGACAGACCAAGAAATTTTAACGTAACCGTGTGAAGAGTCCACTGATAGCAGCTTCAGATTCCATGTCCAAACCAGCCTTTGAGAAACTTCCACTTATGCAGTTTTGGTGCAGTAATAAGAACACCCACAATTATCTGAAAAAGCTACTAAGAGAGCCCTCCCTTTTCCAACCGCACATCTGTGTTAAGATCAGATTTTCTTCCTATGACAATATATATCAACAGACCTAAGGCAAAGCAGATGGGAGAACTTAAGTAGTAGTTGTCTCCACTAAGCCAGACGACTCAAGAAGTTCCCAAACTGTAAAGGATGCTACTTGTCCCACGAACTTTTTTGTTTTGGCAAAATCCTATGTTGCATAAAAATGTGGTATGTATGTTAACATACCACGGATTTATTCAATGAGTTAATAGTAACTTCAATGTCTCGGTTTTCCTTCCTACTACAGTCTGTGGAGATAGCCACCCTTCCGGGTCCTCTAGTTTCAAGAGGGGTCCGGAGACCAAAAGGTCTGCGACCCGCTGATCCCTACCGCTAGAAGATAAATGATTAGCTCGGCAAATACTGATTGGTAGGCAGGAACCCTTGGAGAAGCGAGGCGGCGTCAGCGCCTGTGCCACCGCGGACACTTGGGCGTGAATAGCAGCCGTCTACTCCGCGGGCCCGCGCGCAGCCACGCCGCCACTCGAGCGCTGTGGAGGGGGGGCCAGGCTCCCGGCAGCCCCGGGGAGGCCACGGGGAAAGCCCGGCCGCCCGCCCGCGTCAGGCCAGGCCCGAAGGCCCGTCGGGAGCGGCAGGGCTAATGTGGCGGGCGCCGCGCGGCGCAGCGGGGCGCGGCCAGTACCTGTGGGTCATTCCGGCCGCCACGCCCAGCATCTCTCCGCTTTCAGCCGCCGCCGTCTCTCAGCCCCTCGCCTCTCGGCGCCGCTCCAGCCGCGTTCTCGTCCCTAGCCGCCGTGGCCGGCTACTGGCGGGCCCGGAGCAGGAAGGGGAGGAGGAGGGCCAGGGGCGGGCCGCGCGGGGCCGCGTGAGGCGGGAGACGGCCAAGGCGCGCCGCCCGGGAAGGCGGTAAGGGGCGGGTGCGGCAGGGAAGTGAGGGGCGGAGACTGGTGGAGCGGGCGCCGGAGGGCGGGGACTGGCTATGTGGGCGGGGCGCGGTGGGGCGGGGCGCGCGTCGGACGCGCGTCGGGCCTGCCCTCATCTCCGCGCCTCAGGCTCGACTAGGAGGTTGGCGCAAGGACCGCGGGTGGTGGGGGTGGGGGCTCCTTGGGAGCCCTTGGAATGCGGCGGCGGCTTGGGGGTCGAGTTCGCTACAACATGGATGGCGATGACGGGCGCAGGGAGCAGGCCTGACTCTCTTTGCCTCGAGGCTACTCTGATTCCACTAGCGTCATTGCGCGGCCCTGGCAGCGGCCTCCGTCCCGGTGATGGGAGCGCCGTAGGGTTCCACCCGGTCCTGGCGACGGCGCCTAAGGGGATTCTGCGCGAGGGCTCTGGCTGGCTGGCCTGCCGGCCTTCCGGGAGGGCCTGGTCTGCATTGGCCATCGCTGGGTCCCTGAGCTCCGCGCGGAACCTGCAGGCTTTGTTTGTTAACTTGTGAGTTAAGAAAAGTTTACCTTCCTTGGAGAGAGTCCCGTCTTGCCTGTGCATCCTTTTCTTCCTTGCTAGCTCTTATAGTCTTCGCCCATTCCATCTATCAAAACCTGAAATCTGCAGAGGATCTAATAGGTCAGACAGGTGATTCATCCTGAGCATAAATGATCTCTGTCAGGGTATCTATTCTGTAACTATACCTACTCTCTAGTAATAGAATGAAAATTTTGGTCTCTTGCCAGTCGAGGCATGTGGGAGAAAAACACTGGATCTATTTGATGTCCTCACATCAAAGTAAATTCCAAACAAGGCAAATAGTTAAATGTTCAAAAAAAAGAGAGGATATAAAAATACCAGAAGAAAACAAGGGAAAAAAGCAAAACAAAGCTAAGGTTGGAGTGGCGACTTTACAAATAGCATATAAACCATACGAGTAAAAATTGGTAACTGTAGACCGAGCGCGGTGGCTCACGCCTGTAATCCCAACACTTTGAGAGGCCGAGGTGGGTGGATCACCTGAGGTCAGCAGTTTGAGACCGGCCTGACCAACATGGTGAAACCCCATCTCTACTAAAAATACAAAAATTTCGTCGGGTGTAGTGGCGGATGCCTGTAATCCAACTACTTGGAAGACTGAGGCAGGAGAATTACTTGAACCCGGGAGGCGGAGGTTGCAGTGAGCTGAGATCACCCATTGTGCTCCAGCCTGGGGGACACACCAAGATTCTGTCTCAAAAAAAAAAAGTTGATAAATGCAACTACATAGAAATCTAAATTTTCTGCATAGCAAATAAACATAACAAACCCAACCAAGAAAAAATATTTGTAAGATGCATGACAAAAAGTTCTAATTATTAAAAAAAAGTACAAAAATGTTCAACTCAGAGAAAAACAGTTTTTCACAGAAAAATACAAATGATTTTTTAAAGCACAAGAAGGTATTTAATAATCATAAAATAAAAAATATGACTTCACAAATGCAGATGAAAAGTTTGACTATATACTGTTTTGATGAGGATGGAGGAATCCCTTCCCCCAACCCTCGCCCCCAGAGGTCTCCCTATATTGCCCACATTGCTCTTGAACTCTTGCACTTAAACTATCCTTTTGAGTAGCAGGGTTTACGAGTGCATGCCAGCATGCCTGGCTAATTTATTGTTGATGGGAGTATAAATGCATACAAGCTTTGTAAAGGACAAGTGGGCAATAGCTATCAATGTAAAATTCAGCTCTACTTTGGCCCAGGAAATTCATATTTTGGAATTTATCTTACAGATGTATTCTTATATATACACCAAAATAATGTACAAATTTGGTTGAGCGCAGTGGCTAACACCTGTAATCCCAGCACTTTTGAAGGTTGAAGCAGGAGGATTGCTTGAGGTTAGGAGTTTGAGACCAGCCTAGGAAGCAAAGAGAGACCCCCATCTCTACAAAAAAAAAAAAAAAAAAAATTAAAAATTAGCTGGGCATGGCAGCCTGTACCTGTAGTTCCAGTCAACTGTAATTGCACCACTGCACTGCAGCCTGGGTGACAGAGTGAGATCCCAATTGAAAAAAAAAAAAAAGCAAATTTTAAAGATCCTTGAGAACTATTTGTAGACTAAATGATATCACTGAAATTTACTTTAAAATAAAATGTGGGGGTCGGGAATGTGGGTAGAATTATCAGTGAAACAAGATTGGCCATAAGTTGATAATTTGAAACTACGTTATAGATACATGGCATTCTTTATATTAGCTTGTCTAGTTTAGTGTATATGTGAAAATTTCTATAATAAAGTTTTTAAAAATTAAAAACAAGAATATACAATGAGCACCATTGCAGATTTGTTTTTAAGAACAACTGAGAAAGTTTATTTATCCAGGACATTGTTTAAGTAGATTATGGTTTCTACCTAGAATACTCTGCAGCTGTTAAATAACAATGGCCAACAAGTATATGAAAAATGCTCAACATCACTAATCATTAGGGAAATGCAAATCAAAACCACAGTGAGATACATCTCCTACCCGTTCAGATGGCTACTATCAAAAAAACAGAAAATAATGTTAGCAAGGGTGCGGAGAAATTGGAATCCTTGTGCACTGTTGGAGGGAATGTAGAATGGTGCAGCTCCTGTGGAAAACAGTATGGCAGTTCTTTAAAAAATTAAAGATACAGTTCCCATATGATCTAGCAATTCCATGCCTGGATATACATCCCAAAGAAGTGAAGGCAAGGTCTTGAAGAGATTTTTGCACATCCATGTTCATAGTAGAATTTTCACAACAGCTAAAAGGTGGAAACCACCCAAATGTCCAGAAATGGATAAATAGAATGTGGTATATTCATACAATGGAATATTTATTTATAATCCCTTAAAAAGGAAGGAAATTCTGGCCAGGCGCTGTTGCTCATGCCTGTAATCCCAGCATTTTGGGAGGCTGAGGAAGGCAGATCACCTAAGGTCAGGAGTTGAGACCAGTCTGGCCAACATGGTAAAATCCCATCTCGTCTAAAAGTACAAAAATTAGCTGAGTGTGGTGGTGGGCACCTGTAATCCCAGCTACTTGGGAGGCTGAGACAGGAAAATCACTTGAACCCAGAAGGTGGAGGTTGCAGTGACCTGAGTTCATGCCATTGCACTCCAGTGTGGGCGACAAGATAAAGTCTCCATCTCAAAAAAAAAAAAAAAGGAAAGAAATTCTGACTCATGCTACAACATGGATGACCCTTGAGAACGTTATACTTAGTGAAAAAAGCAAATCATAAAAAGTACAAATATGTACGATCTCACTAATGTGAAATACCTACAGTAATGAAATTCCAAGAAAGTAGAATTGGTGTTGTCAAGGGTATAGACTGGGGAGTAGAGAGTTACTGTTTAATGGGAACAGAGTTTCAGTTTTGCAAGAGAAAAAATTCTGGAGATGGATGGTGGTGATGGTTGCACAGCAATGTGAATGTACTTCATGCTACCGCACTGTGCATTTAAAAACTGTTAAGACAATACATCTTAATTTAAAAAATAAAAGGAATCTGAGTGGGCGTATGGGTGTAAAGATGGTGGCATAGTCTTGGAACAAGTAGCCAAAAGAATGGACATAAAGTTGAAAGAAGCAAGGAAGAGCCAAGTCATTAGGATCCTGAATGTTAAGGGATGCCAAATTTTCTATGAAAAAAAATATTGATAAGAATGTATAGGGTAGATATGGATGTTTTTAAACAAAAACTTAATGAAGGGCATTGTTTATGAAAGTATTTATGTGTATGTGGTTTGAGAGAAGGAACTCAGGTGCCAAGGAGAGAAGTTAGGAGTCAATTTTAATAATTTAGCAAGTGATGTTCATAGAAATGGAGGGAGAGTGTAGAGAACACTTTTTGGGGTGTCTCCCCAACTCCTCCTGTCTGTGGGAACTGCCCATGTTTGTACAGTGGGCCCCACCCTTCTGGTCGGAGGTAATTAGACCAGAGAAGGGCACTAAAGTCTGCAGGGCCAGACCCCCTACTTAGGGATTTAGAATTGAAGCTAAGAAGTTTCAGTCTCACTCTGGGTTGTGCTCTTCAGTGGAGATGCAAACACTTGGGAGCTATGGAGAAGCCCTTTTCTACTGTGTGAAATCAGTAGTTGAGAATGCATGCCCACGGAGAAATATAAATAAATATAGATCAAAACAAATGCAAAGAAATGATAAAAGTGTAAGCATAAACTAATATAATCATATTTTAAAGCTAACATGAAAAGAAAATTGAAGTCCCTATAATCCTGCCTCCCAGATCGAGTTGGTGATCCTGCACTTTTAATTTTCTGTCAATCGTAGTTATATATTTCCCAATGTAATACATATATTATTACTTATTAATATGAAAATTTTTAAGCACATAGAAATTTAAAAGAAATATGCTCATCTATGAATATTGTAAAGCTGCCATCTAGATTTAGTAATTAATATTTTGCAGTGTTTAATTTTTTTCACTGTAGTTTGAAGTAAATTACTTTAAACTCTTCATCCCTAGGTACTTTAGAATGCATCTTGTTTGTTTGTTTTGACAATGTCTTGCTCTGTCTCCAGACTGGAGTGCCGTGGTATAATCTCGGCTCACCGCAACCTCTGCCTCCTGGCTTCAAGCAATTTTCCTACCTCAGCCTCCTGAGTAGCTGAGTATAATCTCGGCTCACTGCAACCTCTGCCTCCTGGCTTAAAGCAATTTTCCTGCCTCAGCCTCCTGAGTACCTGAGATTACAGGTGTACGCCACCACGCCCAGCTGATTTTTTTGTATTTTTAGTAGAGTTGGGGTTTCACCATGTTGGCCAGACTGGTTTCGAACTCCTAAGCTCAGGCAATCCACCTGCCTCAGCTTCCCAAAGTGCTGGAATTACAGGCGTGAGCCACCGTGCCCGGCCAGAATGCATCTTTTTTAAAGAAGGAATTCTTTTACAATATAATCACCCAATTTTCATACCTAACACAAGTAATAGTGCATTTTTTTTTTTGAGAGAGTCTTACTCTGTCACCCAGCCTGGAGGGCAATGGCACAATCTTAACCTCTGCCTCCCTGGTTCAAGTGATTCTCCTGCCTCAGCCTCCTGAGTAGCTGGGACTACAGGTGTGTGCCACCACACCCAGCTAATTTTTGTATTTTTAGTAGAGACGGGATTTCACCATGTTGGCCATGATGGTCTAGGGCTGGCAAAATATTAAGAGAAATATTAGGGAAACTTGTACGATATAGTCTCAAACCTTTTGGAAGGCCAAAAGATTTTTAATAATGGGACAGGCTGAAGACAGCCAGTTCTTACCTTAGGGTATTAGATCATAGTGCAAATATTAGGAATAATAGAAGCTTCTCCAGTTAAGTCTGTTTACCACATATATTCCTTTGTCTCTAACTAGTCTGTTTACTCGTATAAACTTTGTGCTGGATGGTCCTCTTGAGGGGAGGGGAGGTCGAAGGGGGATTACCAGTTAATGGTGTTTGTTCTGGGCCCAGACCAGAGCTTTTATCATTTGTATAACCACTCTTTTAACCATGTTAATTATCCACAAGTGTGTTGACTTAGAACCTCTGTTATTAAATCTATACTGACTAAATGTGAGGAGGAACAGCTAGTAAGGTCAGATAGCTGTAATCACCTTCTGAGAGCAGTTGATGACCTTCCTAGCCCACTTGATCACTGTACTTGGTGTGTGTGTGTATTTTATTCATCGATCACAGAGTTAGGGTTTACAGGACAGACCCCCATAGGTGGTGATCAACACAATGTCTCAGGTCTAGATGTCCTGACCTTGTGATCTGCCCTCCTTAGCCTCCCAAAGTGCTGGGATTACGGGTGTGGGTCACTGTGCCTGGCTGTAACAGTGCTTTCTAAATGTTGTCTAATAACCAGACTATATTCACATTTCCCTTTTTGACCCAAAAAATGTCTTTGAGAGCTGGTTTGTTTAAATACGTTCTAATAAAGGAGCATAGATTGCATTTCATTGTTTGTCTCTAAGCTTTTTAAAAATCAAGTGTAGTACCCGGCCCCCATTCTTTTTTCTTGACTTTGAACTTATTGGAGAGACATAGCCACTTGACTTACAGAAGTTAGGTCAGTTGTCTCACTTTCTGTATTTTATCTGATTGTTTCCTCATGGTGTTTTCTAACTGTATTTTTTTTTTATTTCCAGTAAAGCAGAATTTTAGGCTTAAATACAATTACATTAAACATATTGGGCAATAATTCTTCACAGTTGATGTCATTTTCTTTCTTTTTTTTTTTTTTTTTTTTTTCAGAGATGGAGTTTCCTCTTGTTGCCCAGGCTGGAGTGGGCACAGTCTCAGCTCACTGCAACCTCCGCCTCCCGGGTTCAAGTGATTCTCCTGCCTCAGCCCCCCAAGTAGCTGGGATTACAGATGCTCACCACCACACCCAGCTAATTTTTGTAATTTTAGTAGAGATAGGATTTCACCATGTTGGCCAGGCTGGTCTCAAACACCTGGCCTCAGGTGATCCACCCACCTCGGCCTCTGAAAGTGCTGGGATTACAGGTGTGAGCCACCATACCTGGCCTGATGCCATTTTCTTCACATAATATCCAGTGTACCCATTATTGGAAATTCTTTCTTTTAAATTATTATTATTTTTTATTCTTTGCTAACTAGAATAACCAGTGTACATTTTTAGAGATCCTAAGATCATAGGGTTAAGGTAACTATCTGTTTATCTTCTTGCCACTAGAAAGTATTCTATGGGTTGATATATTAAGATCTTTGACAGCTTTCCCTTAATGGTTTTTAGCATGCAGTAATTATTCTTTCTTGAATCAGTTATTTAATTAGAAGCTGCAAAATGGTGATTAAATTCTCTTCTTTTTTCTACATTTATTAACTGTCATTCTTACCTCTAAAGAACTTTCCCATATCTACTGGGTTATTTTGTATCTAAAACTTAGTTCCACTGCAGATAAAGAGTAAATTATTGTTTATTTACCTTTAATTACCAATTTTAGAATAAGATATTGAGTAATAGCCACCCCTAGCAGTGACAAATAAGATGGTTTGTTTTCATCTTTGTTGACTATGATTATGGACTCAAGAATTTTTATGTTTTAAATGTGTTCTAGTCAAGTATGGTTCATTACTCTTATTGATGCTCAAACTGTCAAAATGTTCCAGAGTTAGCCAAGGGGAGTCCTTTCTGCTGGCTCCTGGGACCTTTTTATATGACTCCATTAGTCTGAAATAAGCATCTGTCAGGCCTCCTGATTCCTTTTACTGTGGAATTATGTTTACACATTTATGACTGTTGTGTCTTGTTGAATTGACCCTTTAATAATTATGTAATATCCTTTATTCATGGTAATCATCTTTGTTTGAAGTCTACTTTGATATTAATATAGATACTCTAATTTTCTTTTTCTTTTGCTTATTGTTTTAGATACAGGGTCTCATTCTGTTGCGCAGGCTGGAGTGCAGTGGTGCAATCATAGCTTGCTGTAATCTCAAATCCTGGGCTCAAGTGATTCTCCCACCTCAACCTTCTGAGCAGCTAGGGTATATTATACCATGCATGCCACCATGCTGGGCTATTTAAACAATGTTTTCATTTGTAGAGATGGGATCTCACTCTGCTGCCCAGGCCGGTCTGGAATTCCTAGCCTCAAGAAATCTTCCTGCCTTGGCCTCCCAAAGTGCTAGAATTACAGGTGTAAGCCACCACACCCAGCTTAATTTTCTTTGATTACTATTTGCATTTTTCCATTCTTTTCATTTTAATCAATTAGTCTACATTGAAAGTTATTTTATTATAAATAGCATGTACTTGGTCTTGTTTGTTCAATTTAGTCTGACAGTCTGCCTTATAGTTGGTATATTTAGACCATTTACATTTAATGTAATTATTGATTTGGTAGGATTTCAGTCTACCATTTCTAATCTGTCTTCAAGTTCACAAAGACCTATCATTGTCATGCATTCTGCTGTTTAGCCCTTCAACTGAATTTTTGAAAACTATTAATACTTTATTGTTTGAACAATTTCAGCCTATCAGAAAAGTAAGCAAACAGTTGAGAATTCCCATATGCCCTCTTAACCCAAACCCTCCCACCCCCCGGTTTTCCTTATTATTAACATCTTGCATTAGTTTAGTACATTGGTTATAATTGATGAGCCATTATTAAAATTTTATTAACAGTAGTCCATGGATTACATCGGGGTTCATTCTTGGTGTTGTATATGTCAGGCCTCCAAGTCCAAGCCTGGCCATTTTAGCCTTGGTGACCTGCACATACACCTCTGGATGGTCCCCAGGAGCTAGAAGGTCTGAAGTAACCACAAGTAACCAGGTGGTCACAAAAAGAAATGAAACAACTTGTTCCTGCCTCAACTAATTGCTCTCCCCCTGCAACCTGCAGCCATTGTTCCTGCTCAGCTTTGTGGAATTTCCCCCCTGGACATTGGGTTTTTTAGGAACCCCACCCTTGTAACTATGTAATTTACTGCTTGCAACTGATAACCCCCATCCTTATGATCATGCCTGTTTGTAATTGATGACCCCTACCCTTGTGATCATGCATCCCGTGACGCCCTTCCCCTCCCCAAGATACAATATGGACCCCTACCCTTGTGTCCATGCATCCTGTGACACCCTTACCCTCCCTAAAATAGATTACCACCTTTGACCACTTGCCCCAACCTATAAAACCAACTCTTATCCCTCTGCCCTCCGCTGACTCTCTTCTGGGACTCAGCTCGCCCGCACCCAGGTGAATAATTAGCCATGTTGCTCACACAAAGCCTGCCTGTTGGTCTCTTTACGCAAGTGACACACTTAGTATATTATCTGGATTTTGACAAATGTATAATGACATATTCATCATTACAGAATCAAACAGAATAGTTTCACTACCCTAAAAATCAGCTGTGCTCCACCATTCATCCACCACCCCGACTCCTAACTCCTGGCAACCACTGAACTTTTTACTGTTTCCACAGTTTTGCCTTTTTCAGAATATACATATATATATTATATATATATTATATATATTACTATATATTATATATATTATATATAATATATATTTAATATACAATGTTATATGTAATATACAGTATATATAATGTATATAATTTATATTATAAATGTTATATAAATTATATGTTATATTTAATATATATTATATATAAAGAACTATATTTTTTGCAAAGATTTTTCTGCCAGTTAATGGCTTACCTTTCCATTCTCTTAACAATGTCGTTTGCAAGCAGAAAAAATTAATTTTAGTGAAGTACAACTTACCAATTTTTTCATTTATGAGTCATGTTTTTGATGTGATATTTAAAATGCCATCACCAAATCCAAGGTCACATGAGTCTTCTCTTACGTTATCTTCTAGGAATTGTATAGTTTTGCATTTTACATTTAGGTCTAATGATTCATTTTAAGTTAATTTTTGTGAAAGGAGTGAGACCTGTGTCTAGATAAGATACTTAGGCAGGTGCAGTGACTCATGCCTATAATCCCAGCACTTTGGGAGGCTGAGGTGGGCCGATCACTTGAGGCCAGGAGTTCGAGACCAGCCTGGCCAAAATGGTGAAACCCTGTCTCTACTAAAAACACCAAAAATTAGCCAGGCATAGTGGCGGATGCCTGTAATCCCAGGTACTTGGGAGTCTGAGGTAGGAGAACTGCTTGAACCTGGGAGGTGGAGGCTGCAGTGAGCTGAGATCATGCCATTGCACTCCAGCCTGGGCAACAAGAGTGAAACTCCACCTCAAAAAAAAAAAATATATATATATACGTATATATATATATATATACGTATATATATATACGTATATATATATATACACACACACACACTTAAATGTAGCATTTTTATTTATCCTATATGGTGTTTTTTGAGCTTCCTGGATCTGTTCTTTTGTGTCTACCTGAGTTCATTTGGGCTGCTATGACAAAAATATCATAAACTGGGGAGCTTATAAACAACAAATTTATTTATTTATTTATTTTTATTTTATTTTATTTTATTTTTTTGAGACAGAGTCTTGCTCTGTCGCCAGGTTGGAGTACAGTGGCGCAATCTCGGCTCACTGCAACCTCCGCCTCCTGGGTTCAAGCGATTCTTCCGCCTCAGCCTCCCGAGTAGCTGGGACCACAGGCGCGTGCCACCACGCCCGGCTAATTTTTTGGTATTTTTAGTAGAGACGGGGTTTCACCGTGTTGGCCAGGATGGTCTCGATCTCTTGACCTCGTGATCCGCCCACCTCGGCCTCCCAAAGAACAAATTTATTTTTTACAGTTCTGGGGGCTGAGATGTCCAAGGCCAAGGCACTAGCAGTGTCTGGTGAGGCACTAGCAATGCCTGGTGAAGCTCTGATTCCTCATAGATGGTGCATTCTGGCTTTGTCCTCACATGGTGTCAGGGGCTAGCTCATTCCCTAGGGCTTCTTTCATAAGGGCACTAATCCCAGTTCTGAGGATGAAGCCCTCATAACCTGATTGACTCCCCAAAGCCCCACCTCAGTACTATCATATTGAGGATTAAGTTTCAAAATAACTTTTGAGGAGACACAAACATTCAGACCATAGCTGATTCTATCATTAATCTGGGGACATTTTAAGTCACTGTTGCTTCAAATGTTTCTTCTCTTTCTTTATCTTTTTCTTCTCTTTCTGGTATTTCCAAAAAGTTCATGTTCCACCTTTTATAATTGTCTCACAGTTCTTGAGTCTTGTTCTGTTTTTTCTTTAGCATTCTTTTTTCTCATTGTATGTCAGCATTTGAAGTATCTATTGACATCTCACTGATTCTTTCACTGGTCATGTCCATTCTTTTGAGGAACCCATCAAAGGCATTCTTCATTTGTTTTGGTGTTTTTTATTTCTAGTATTTTATTTTCATTTCTTCTTAGGTTTTTTACCTCTCTGTTTACATTATCCATCTGTTCTTGCATGTTATCCCCTTTTTACATTAGAGCCCCTAGCATGTTAATCATAGTTATTTTAAATTCCTGGTTAGATACTTCCAATATCTCTTTCATATCTGAGTTTGGTTCTGATGCTTGCTCTGTCTCTTCAAACTGTGGGGTTTGTCTTTTATTATGTTTTGTAATTTTTTGAGGCTGGTCATGATGTACTGGGTAAAAGGAACTGAGGTAGATAAGCTTTTAGTGTGAGGTTTTGTTTCTTTGGCTAGGAGTTAGGCTTTGTTTACTATTTGCTATAGCTATAGATGTCAGAGGCTAAAATTTCCTCTAGTGTCCTTGTGTTGTCTCTCGTTTTCTGTGAGGAGCTCCCTAGAGGCTTCTTTGTAAAGTGGCTCTGAGTCTTGCAGTGTCTATCCCTAATCATGGGAAAACATCAAAGAAACCCATACAGAGGGACATATGACAAAGTACCATGTGTCAAGGATCATGGATTGAATCCTGAAACAGAGGAAAGACACTGAAGGCAAGACTGGTAAAATGTGACTTAGGTCTGGAGTTTAGTTAAGACTAATTTTTTAGTTTTGATAATTGTACCACCGTTATGTTAACATTGGGGGTAGCTGTGCAAGGGATGTGAGAATGCTGTTGTATCTTTAACCTTGGCTTTTGGTTAAGGTGTTTCAAGTGTAAAGTCACTGTTATTCCTTGTAGTCAACACACATTTGGCACCACAGGATTCACTCTGGAATTCTCCTTGGCTTATTTATAACATTTATGTTTTTCTAGTATTGAGAAACCTGGCTTTCATTATCTTCTGCAGAGTTTACAAAGCCAATTTAAACTTTTGTTTTGTCACATGCAATGATTTTATTCCCTGTATTCATTTCAAAGCTTATGAATTTTTAATTATTGTAAGGGCTAACATAGAACTTTTTCATGTTTTCTACTCTTTAAGAGTAGGTAAGATTTTAATTTAGTTTATAATTCATGAATCACATTACAAAAGGAATCCTGTGGTTCTCTGAGAGCTAATTTGTCTTGGCAAAAGGCTTTAGAGAGGCTGTGCATGGTGGCTTATGCCTGTAATCCCAGCACTTTGATCCAAGGCGGGTGGATCACCTGAGGTGAGGAGTTTGAGACCAGCCTGGCCAACATGGCAAAACCCTGTCTCGACTAAAAATACAAAAATTAGCTGGGTGTGATGGCATATGCCTATAATCCCAGCTACTTGGGAGGCTGAGGCAGGAGAATCGCTTGAACCCAGGAGGCGGAGGTTGCAATGAGCAGAGATCACATCACCGCTCTCCAGCCTGGGTGACAGAGTGAGTCTCAATATCGGAAAAAAAAAAAAGAAAAGAAAAGAAACTAAAACTAAATAGGCTTTAGGGAAAGAGCAATCTAATCATCTGGTTATATAATTGGCACTAAGATGGGAATGACTCTGGCCTAATTTTTTCAATTTACATTTTAAAATAGGAGCTTAGCCCCCAAATAATATGTAATTGATGTATTAGGGTTTCAGAGTCAATATTTTTCAAAGCAGAAGATATTTCTCAATTCTTGCTTACTTTTAGAGGTTGAAGTTCAAGGAAGCCCCTACCTTGGCACTATATTCCAGGGAGGTATTTGGAATTAATTTCAGGGCTTAGCAGAGTGACTCTTTAGAACAGCAGCATATGATTGAAATGTAATGTGTTACAAATGAGATCACTACAAGTAATTTAAAAATGTTCTAGTAGTACTTTTATCAAAAGTAAATAGAAACATGAAATTAATTTTCACAATATATTTTACTTAAACCAGTATGTTCACAATGTTAAAATTTCAGTAAGTTATCACTATAAAAACTACTAGTGAGGTATTTCACAATCCTTTTTTCATGTCAGCCTTTGAAATCTGGTGTGTATTTTATGTTTACCATATATCTTGATTTGGAATAATCACATTTTAATCTTTCAATAGCAATATGTGGCTAGTGGCTACTATATTAGAGCAGTTCTAGAACCAAGGAGTCCCTTTAAAAATATTTTGAAGTCATAGTCTGTTAGGCAATATGAAAGCTGATCTGAGTGATTTCTCCTTTTCCAGGAAAGGAAATAAAAATGAAATTATGTTAGCTGCATATTTTATGGGTCCCAGGAGAAATACATAGTCTGAAAGAATGATCTCAGTCAGAAACTCAGAATGAATCATATGAATTAAATGTTGGACAATGTCCAGGGCTCAGCATTTTTTTTTTGGTTTACAATAAGAGCAGATTATGCCGCCAAATAGAGATTTACTATTAAACCTAGTGTAGGAGGTATATTGAGTCATTGTTCTAAACTACGGTGGTTCCATATTTTGCGAAAAGTTGTATTTCACTCTTTTTTTTTTTTGAGACAGAGTTTTGCTTTTGTCACCCAGGGGTGTGCAATGGCGCAATCTTGTCTCACTGAAGCCTCCGCCTCCCGGGTTCAAGCGATTCTCCTGCCTCAGCCTCCCTAGTAGCTGGGATTACAGATCTACGCCACCACGCCCAGCTAATTTTTGTATTTTTAGTAGAGACGGGGTTTCACCATGTTGGCCAGGCTGGTCTTGAACTCCTGATCTCAGGTGATCTGCCCACCTCAGCCTCCCAAAATGCTAAGATTACAGGTGTGAGCCACCATGCCAAACCTTATATTTCACTCTCTAGGAATTTTATCTTATTGTAATCTTAAACTACACTAAAATACACAATATAAACCTTTTGTCAAATTGCTCAGAGTAGGTTTCTACTTTGGTTATAAGAAATAAAATGCTTTTGTGTACAGACTAGACATCTAAGTCAATCAACAAGCAGTGCTCTTACTGAAAGGCAACTCTTTCTAGAATCTGGCACACCATTTAATATCAGTATGAGCATATTGTTGGTTTAATAATTGCTTTCCAGCCAGGCACAGTGGCTTACACGTGTAATACCAGCACTTTGGGAGGCTGAGGCATGTAGATCACAAGGTCAGGAGTTCAAGTCCAGCTTGGCCAATATGGTGAAATCCCGTTTCTACGAAAAATACAAAAATCAGCTGGGCATGGTGGCTGTAGTCCCAGCTACTTGGGAGGCTGAGGCAGAAGAATCGCTTGAACCCAGGAGGCGGAGGTTGCAGTAAGCGGAGATCGTGCCACTGCACTCCAGCCTGGGCAACAGTGAGACTCCTTCCAAAATTAAATAAATAAATAAAATAAAAAATAATTGCTTTCCATGTTTATAAGTTTTCTTTAGTTGTATAAGCAGTCAAAAAGAATCCCTTTTCACTGAAGTACAATCTGTGGTGGGACTTCTATCTCTCCTTGATCTTACTCTGCTAGATTTATGTCACTGCCGTAGCTATGTAATGTGTGATGTTTACCCTATGTTCAAACAAAGCAACCAGAAAAACATACCACTGAATAATACAGATATTCTGAAGGTCAGGCAAGCTAACCTTCATTGACAGATCAATTTCCTTACAAAGCTTGATGGAACTAAAGACTGAAGTTCAAACAAAAGAGCCTCTCAAGAGGGTACGAATTTCTGGTAGCTTACACAAAGTAAGAAAAAGAGCAAGAAACTTGGGAGTAGAGAAGAGAAAAGAAAAAAGGAGCAAGAGGGGATAGCCAGCTCTCA
This sequence comes from Cacajao melanocephalus, assembly GCA_963573385.1. NCBI lineage: Eukaryota > Metazoa > Chordata > Mammalia > Primates > Pitheciidae > Cacajao > Cacajao melanocephalus. The sequence continues at coordinate 82,815 of CAUYLG010030502.1, forward strand.
AAAGAGTCTCCAATAGAAAAGCAAAATTTATATCTAGCCAGTAACAACATGTGAAGAAAGAGTGAGCACAGCAAAATATAGAAGAATTGCTTAAAAAGCAAACAAAAAACCAAACACCTATTTACCCCTAAGGTGCCAAAAAAGGTTCAGGGACCACAACTAGCAGAAATCAATCTAGTCTGAATAAACTATGTTCAGATTGCTTTTGACAATCGGGAAAGCAGTAACAGAAATGACTCGAATGCCATTTATATTAGCTTTTCAAATATATACATTTGTATTTAGACTTTAGTATGTCTCTTGGAAAAGAGTTGTAGCCATAAACAATTATTTGACTAAATAACATTAGTGTGGGCCAGGAGCAGCGGCTCACGCCTATAATCCCAGTACTTAGGGAGGCCAGGATGGGTGGATCACTTGAGGTCAGGAGATGGAGATCAGCCTGAACAACGTGGTAAAACCCTGTCTCTGTTAAAAATACAAAAATTAGCCAGGTGTGGTGGCTCATGCCTGTAATCCCAGCTACTGGGGAGGCTGAGGCAGGAGAAATGCTTGAACTCGGGAGGCGGAGGTTGCAATGAGCAGAGATCATGCCACTGCACTCCAGCCTGGGCGACAAGAGACTTGGTCTCAAAAAAAGAAAAGAAAAAAAAAGTAGTATTAATCTTCTGGGTAGTGACAGTGACAAGAACATGCTGAAATTTGTAATTACACATTTGAAGTGGACAATAAATATATTTAACATGTATTGTGTATGTCCTATGTACTAGGTACAGTGCCAAGTCAGCCTTTTCCCTGCATTATTTCACTTAATTCCATTATATTATTATCCTTATTTGAAAATTAGGAATGAGCCAGAGGCATATAACAGGAATTATACTAATAAGGATTTATTTTTCTCGTATAACAAGAAATCTGAGGTAAGTAATGGATAGTTCATTAACAAGAAATAATTTAAATTTTTTGTTTTCAAATCCACCATTCTTAGCTTCTCTGTTGCATCATGGTCACAAGATGGTTGTCACAGCTCTAGGCAGCACATCTACTTTAAAGGCAGGAAGAGAAGAAAGGTGGCAAGAGGCTGTCTTTTTCTTTTCTTAACAATCATATGTTTTCTCATGTGCCCTCCAGAAGATTTCCTTATATCCTTCATTGGCCAGACATGGGTTACTGGCTACTCCTAGTTGTAAAGGAGGTTGGTGAAGTATCTGGCTTTTTAACATCTAGAGTGGAGCAATAGAGAAAAAAATGAAAATAGGTGATGGGTTAGCCAACTTACAGTGCTCCTACACCATTTAATAGATGTGGAAACGGAGGCATATCAAGATTAGGTAACTTGTCCAGAGTCATATAGCTATATGTAGTGTAAAGTAGATTCTTAAAATCTGGCTCATTGCCTCCAAACTCTGTGCTCCTATCCAGCATGTACATTGCCTTCCCAGAGTGAAATTAACTATAGGAATAATGAGATTTTTGCATATAAGAATGTTTTGCTGCTTACAGAATTTACTGCCTCAGCCAGGCACAGTTGCTCACGCCTGTAATCTCAGCACTTTGAGAGGCTAACGAGGGCAGATCACTTGAGTTCAGGAGTTTGAGACCAGCCTGGCCAACATGGTTAAACCCCATCTCTACTAAGAATACAAAAATTAGCCAGGTGTGGTGGCCTGCCCCAGTAGTCCCAGCTACTCTAGAGGCTGAGGTGATAGGACCACTTGAATCCAGAAGGTAGAGGTTGCAGTGAGCTGAGATCCCGCCATGGCACTCCAGCCTGGGTGATAAAGTAAGACCCTATCTCAAAAAAAAAAAAAAAAAAAAAAGAAAAGAAAAAAAAAAGAATTTACTGCCCTAAACTATTTAATAGTACATCATTTTCCCAAAATATGTTTTTATTAATGTGGTATTTCCAGTGGATACAATTAAGTTTATCATTTGTCAACAAAGGTGGATTTGGGTGAGTTAATTTATTTCTAATGTGAAATGCTATGAAATAATCAAACCACATGGTATAAAAAGGGAAGCTGAGAAAGAAAAAGCAAGCTACAGAGATGTTTAGTGACTTGCCTTTAGTTTCTCCTAATTGCCCATGAAAAATATGATTTGAAACTGTCACCGGTAGAGGGTCGTGACTGGAAGTTACATAAGTTCTTGGCATTTTGAACAGAGTTGGACAAAACTCCCAGCAAAGCAAAGAAAGAATGAAGCAACAAAAGAACAAAAGCAGGGATTTATTGGAAACAAAAGTACACTCCACAGTGTAGGAAGGGACCAAGCAGCAGCTCAAAGGCCGGGATACAGAATCTTCTTGGGACCAAATACCCTCCAGAAGTTTCCTGTTGTCCACTTCATGCTCACCTCATGTAACTGAATTGGTGGCTTGCAATCAGCCTGCCAAAAGCAACCAATCAGAGGCTAGGGTGAAGTTACAAAGTTATACTTCCATACAAATGAAGACTTGGCCTGCAATGTGTCTGATTGGTTGTAAACAGCAACCATTCAGAATCTGAAGGGAAGTTACAAAGTTGCAAAGGAAGACTTCTCCCAGGCTCAGGGTGATTTCTTGTGGACAGCGAATTTCCCATCTGTTGGCAGAAAAGGTCAAAGGAGTAGCCTTTGGTTTTTTTTGTTACTTAGGCATGGAAACTTAGGGTTTTCCTTTCAGTGTAGTTCTAGGCACTAAGTGTGAAACAACTTTAGGTTCCCTGCCTCCAGACCCTATTCTCCTACCTTAAAACCATTTGGATTTTTCTACTGAAGTTGTAAGTTCACAGGAATACTTTTACATACAGCACTTGTGATGGTTAATTTTATGTGTCAACTTGATTGGGACACAGAGTGCCCAGACATTTCATCTATAGGGTATTTCTAAATGTGATTAACATTTGAATTGGTAGACTGAATAAAGCAGATTGCCCTCCCTATTGTGGGTGGGTTAATCCAATCCCTTAGAGGATTGAGTAGAACAAAAATCATAGTAAGAGTGAATTTGCCCTCTCTGCCTACTGAGCTGGGACAGAAGTCTTCTTGAGCATTTGAATTAGAACTTATATCTCCAAGGCTTGATTTAAGACTGGGTTCAGTAACCAGCTTGTGTTCTTCACTGACCATGGCTTCTATTTCCTCTTTCCTCTCAGAATCCTGGTTTCTTTCCTTCTATCTATTCAGGTAGGGTCAAAGTTCCGCTCTCTGTCCTTTTTCATTCAGAAGGAGGAAATACGTCTTGCGCATTTTGAAAGACAGCCACCTCTTCTTCCAAGTAGCTTGCTTATTTATTTATTTATTTATTATTTCAATAGTTTTGGGGGAACTCTTTAGTTTAATTAAATCCCATTTGTCAATTTTTGCTTTTGTTGCCATTGCTTTTGGTGATTTCAACATAAAATATTTGCCCATGCCAGGACTTCATGACTAAAACACCAAAAGCAACGGCAACAAAAGCCAAAACAGACAAATGGGATCTAATTAAGCTTAAGAGCTTCTACACAGCAAAATAAACTATCAATAGAGTGAAATGGCAACCAACAGAATGGGAAAAAGTTTTTGCAATCTACCCATCTGACAAAGGGCTAATATCCAGAATCTATAGAGAACTTAAACAAATTTACAAGAAAAAAACAACCCCATCAAAAAGTGGGCAAAGGACATGAACAGACACTTTTCAAAAGAACATATTATGCAGCCAACAAACATGAAAAAAAGCTCATCATCACTGGTCATTAGAGAAATGTAAATCAAAACCACATTGGGATACCACCTCATACCAGTTAGAATGGCAATTGTTAAAAAATCAGGAGACAACAGATGCTGGAAAGGATGTGGAGAAACAGGAATGCTTTTACACTGTTGGTGGGAGTGTAGATTAATTCAACCATTGTGGAAGACCGTGTGACAATTACTCAAGGATCCAGAACTAGAAATACTATTGACCCAGCAATCCCATTACTGGGTGTATACCCAAAGGATTATAAATCATTCTATCATAAGACACATGCACACGTATGTTTATTGTGGCACTGTTCACAATAACGAAGACTTAGAACCAACCCAAATGCCCACCAATGATAGACTAGATAAAGAAAATGTGGCACACACAGACCATGGAATACTATGCAGCCATAAAGAAGGATGAGTTCATGTCCTTTGCAGGGACATGGATGAAACTGGAAACCATCATTCTCAGCAAACTGACACAAGAACAGAAAACCAAACATTGCATGTTCTCACTCATAAGT